>JAIUZE010004904.1:0-17032 GCA_022085475.1 Heliosperma pusillum
ACTACCCCGCCTCCAAAACGGCGATGCTAAGAAACGAGATTACCACCTTCCAACAAGAGGATGGAGAGTCCTTGGGAGAAGCATGGGATCGCTTCATTGATTTACTTGCCCGATGCCCTCACCATGGAATTGCGGATTGGTATGTCACCCAAACCTTCTATCAAACTCCCCTCCCTCAAACCAAGGCCATGGTGAATGCTTCCGCGGGGGGAAGTTTTGATCATTTAAATGACCAACAAGGGGCGGCATTGATTAAGAAGATGGTTGAGTCGGAATCTAGTTATGGTACTAGTTCTAGAGGGAATAGCTTGAGAAGGAGTTCTAAGTACCCAAGTGAGAACTTCTCAAATGCGGATACCAATGCTAAGATTGATTTGCTCACACAAACTTTTACTAAGGGTTTTGCCGAGCTTCAAAAAGCTCAAAATCAAAGTCAAGGTCATCATGTGAATGAAGCTAGTGGGTCTTATGCACCTCCCATGGTGGAAGCTTAGCAAACCCCCACTTGTGAAATTTGCAATGGATATGGACACACCTTTGAAGTTTGTGGGAACAATGTCTCTTATAACAATGAAGGTGCAAATGATTATCAACATGTGAATGCTTTCCAAGGTATCAACAACAACCCACGGCCCTCAAGGCCTCAATTCCAAAATCAAGGAGCTTACAACCCAAATTCAAATTTCTATCATCCAAGCTCAAAATTTCACCCAAACATGAGTTACAAAAGCCAAAATGTCCTAAACCCTCAACACACACAAACTCAACCTTCCAACCCTCCGGGTTTTTCCCAACCTAGAGGAGGAGGTCAATTTTCTAGAGGAAACTATAACAATCAATTCAACAACTCTCAACAAGGTCAAGGATCCAATCAATTCCAAAATCAACAATTCAATGATCAAGGTTACAATAACCAAGGTAACTTCCAAAACCAAGGTAATTGGAATCAAGGTCAAGGAAATTGGAATCAAAATCAAGGGAACCAAACCTTCAACAATCAAGGCCAAGGTAATTTTTACCAAGGCAATCAAAACAATCAAGCAAGTCAAGGGGTTCCCGATCAATCTTTCCAAGGCCAAGGGCCAAATTTCAACAACAACCAAGGGTCAAATTTCAACAATCAAGGTTCAAGGGGGCAACAAGGGAATTTTAACAACAACCAACAAGGAAACTTTAACAACAAAAGAGGCAACAACCAAAGTTCAAGTAGTCGGAATGACTATGCTTTTGCCCTTCCCTTGACAAATCAACCCCACCAAGAGAGTGATCCTTCAATAAGTGAAGTTTTGCAATTAGTCAAAAACATGGAAATCCAAAACAATTTGGCTTTGCAAAATGTCACCAATGCTCACAAGAAAGAGGTGAGAGAATTAGAAGCTAGGCTAGCTTCTCAAGCCTTGAATAATCCTCAAAGGCCTCCGGGAGGTCTACTTGCTCAAGGGAAAAGCTCCAAGGATGCTTCATCTAGCCACCATGCATGTGCGGTGACTTTAAGAAGTGGACTAGTGCTTGATAACCCCTACATGGACATGATGAATGACGAGATTCCAAATGATGAGCATGTTGAGGAAGGAGAAGAACTTGAAGAGCCCTTTTTGACTCCCACCTTGGAGTCAAAAGATGATGGCAAGGGTGAAGATGATCAACCCAAAGAGGGAGAAGAAGGGTATGTCGAAATTATGCCTTATGAAGAGGAGATGAACAAGAATGTCAATGATGACGGAGTAGAGGTACAACCAATGGCAAGAGCTAAGGTAACCAAGAAAACTCCTATTCCAAAGGTATCTTTTAGCACTCCACTTGTTGTTTCCGATATCCCCTACCCCTCTAGAGCTTTGAAAACTAAGGAAAACTTCAAGTTCACCCAATTTAGAAACATGCTTGAGGGACTTGAAGTGACCTTACCTTTCACCGATGTTATATTGAACATGCCCACTTACTCAAAATTTCTAAAAGACATCTTGACTCATAAGAGAACTTTGGGGACCCAAGATGTTATGATTATGGAGGCGGAGTGTAGTGCTCTCCTCATTAATCCTAACTCTTTCAAAATGCCGAAAAAACTTGGGGACCCCGGAAGTTTCTCTATCCCTTGTGTTGTGGGGGGAGTCATGATTTCAAGGGCATTATGTGACAATGGTGCAAGTGCAAGTGTCATTCCCTTAACTATTGCTAAAAGAATTGGACTTGAAAGTTTAACCCACACTTCTATGACTCTACAACTAGCGGATAGGTCCGTTAAGCAACCTTTGGGTGTGCTTGAGGACGTACCCGTTAAAGTTGGCAAATTTTTGATCCCCACGGATTTCGTTGTCCTAGATATCCCGAAGGATAGCCACACTCCCATTATCCTCGGTAGGCCCTTTTTGGCTACCGGAGGAGTCCTCATTGATGTGAGGGACGGGCGGCTAACCTTTAGGGTGGGAAACGAAACCCTTGAATTTAATCTTCCACATCTAGTGAAGGGACCAATGTTTCACAAGGCATGCTCGGTAGAAGTCATTGAAGAAGTGGTTGAGAAGGTGCATGAAGAGGAGAAATATGAAGAAGAAGCTCTACAAGTGGCACTCCATGATGAGGAGATGGGAGATGACCACGAGGTAGATGATGAGCTAATGAAGAAGGTGGAGGGCCTTCTCCCTCCAAAGGTACAACTTAAGCCCTTACCTCCCTCACTTAAGTACTCTTTTTTAGGTGAGGGAGAGACTTATTCCGTTATCATTAATGCTAATTTAAGTGAAGGCCAAGAACTTGAACTTTTGAAAGTCTTGAAAACTCATAGGGGTTCACTTGGATATAGCATTGATGATATCAAAGGGTTAAGTCCTAATCTTTGCATGCATAGGATTGTCTTGGAGGAGGGTAGCAAACCTAAGGTGGATGGGCTACGTAGGTTGAACCCTAAGATGGCGGAAGTGGTTAAAAGTGAGGTTATGAAGTTGTTAGAGGCCGGGATTATCTACCAAATAACCGATAGTTCTTGGGTGAGCCCCGTCCATGTAGTGCCCAAGAAAGGAGGGGTGACTATGGTGGAACAAGAGGATGGGACTCTCTTAGCTTCTAGACCCGTGACCGGGTGGCGGATGTGCATTGACTATCGCAAATTAAATGCCGGCACCCTCAAAGACCACTACCCCATCCCCTTTATTGACCAAATGCTTGAAAGGTTGGCAGGGCATTCTTACTATTCATTTCTAGATGGTTATTCCGGGTTTTTCCAAATCCCCATACACCCGGAAGACCAAGAGAAAACCACATTCACTTGTCCCATAGGAGTTTCTGCTTATAGGAGGATGCCCTTTGGGCTTTGTAATGCTCCGGGGACTTTCCAAAGATGTATGACGGCAATTTTTGCCGATTTTCTTGAGAAGAGTATGGAGGTCTTCATGGACGACTTTAGTGTCCATGGGGACTCATTTGATCTTGGGCTAATGAATTTGTCTCATGTTTTGCAAAGATGTGAGGAGCACAACCTCGTCCTCAATTGGGAGAAATGCCACTTTATGGTGGAGGAGGGGGTTGTGCTTGGGCACATCGTGTCTAAGAGAGGCATAGAAGTTGATATGGCTAAGGTTTCGGTAATAGAAAACTTGTCACCCCCTACAAATGTGAAGGGAGTGAGAAGTTTTCTAGGCCATGCGGGCTTTTACCGACGTTTCATCAAAGAGTTTTCAAAAATAGCCAAGCCTTTAACTTCTCTTCTTCTCAAAGACACACCATTTGTATTTGATGAATTTTGCTTGAGTGCTTTTCATAGGTTAAAGGAGGCTCTTGTGACGGCTCCCATAATCCGATCACCGGATTGGAGCCTTCCCTTCGAAGTTATGTGCGACGCCTCCGATTATGCGGTCGGGGCGGTGCTTGGCCAAGTTGTGGACAAGAAGCACCATGTAATCTACTATACAAGCAAAACTCTTGATCAAGCCCAAGTCAACTACTCTACGACGGAAAAGGAGATGCTAGCCATTGTTCATGCCGTGGAAAAGTTCCGGCAATACTTTGTTGGTGCTAAGGTTGTGGTATACTCGGATCACTCCGCTTTGAGGCAATTGTTAGTGAAAAAGGATGCAAAGCCAAGGCTCTTGAGGTGGATTCTTTTACTTCAAGAGTTTTACTTGGAAATTAAAGACAAGGCGGGGTCGGAGAATGTTGTTGCCGACCACCTATCTAGATTGACTACCGAAGATCATGGGTTGAAGGATGAGAGTGGCCCGATCAATGAGTGGTTGAGAGAAGATAGTGTGATGATGATAGGTGGTAAATCACCATGGTTTGCGGACTTGGCAAATTTGCTTGTGAGTGGGTTTATTCCGGAAGAGTTGGATGCTAGAGCTAGGAGGGAGTTGAAGCATGACTCAAAACGCTATTTTTGGAATGACCCACATCTTTTTCGCAAGTGTGGTGATGGCATGTTCCGAAGATGTGTTCCTAGAGAAGAAGGTATGGAGATAGTTGATAGAATTCACAACTCGGCCTATGGAGGCCACCTTGGTACCTCTCGCACCATTGCAAAGGTGTTACAAGGTGGTTTCTATTGGCCATCTATGTTCAAGGATATCCACTACTTTGTCAAATCTTGTGATCGATGCCAAAGAACGGGGAATATAAGTCAAAGGAATGAGATGCCCCTTCAAAACATTCTTGAGATTGAGCTTTTTGATTGTTGGGGAGTTGATTTCATGGGACCATTTCCCAACTCTTGCGGGAATGAGTACATTTTGGTAGCGGTGGACTACGTGTCCAAGTGGATTGAAGTCGTCGCCACCCCAACAAATGATGCTAAGGTTGTTATCAAGCTCTTCAAGAACACTATATTTCCGAGATTTGGGACCCCAAGGGTGGTGATTAGCGACGGGGGTTCGCACTTTAGGAAGAGCACTTTCAAGACCTTACTTTCTTCCCATGGTGTCACTCATAAGACCGCTCTTGCCTACCACCCTCAAACTAGTGGGCAAGTAGAGGTCTCAAACCGTCAAATAAAAGCTATCTTGGAGAAGACTACAAGCAAAGGTAGGAAGGATTGGTCTCAAAAGCTTCCGGATGTTCTATGGGCCCTTCGCACCGCTTTCAAAACTCCACTCGGCCCAACTCCCTACAAGCTTGTTTATGGAAAAGCTTGTCACTTGCCAATCGAGTTGGAGCACAAGGCATGGTGGGCCTTAAAGGAGATGAACTTTGATATTGATATGGCCGGAGAGCTACGACTTCTCCAAATGAATGAACTTGAAGAGTTAAGACTTGATGCCTACGAGAGCTCAAAGATCTACAAGGAGCAAACAAAGAAATGGCATGATGCCAAATGGGTTGATAAAGATGTAAAAGTGGGTGACCAAGTCTTACTCTATAATTCTAGAGTCAAGTTGTTTCCGGGAAAGCTACGCTCTAGATGGTCGGGTCCTTTCAAAGTTATCGACATTTCACCACATGGAGCTTTTGAACTTTGGAGCGAAGAAGGGGGTAATTTCAAGGTCAATGGGCATCGAGTGAAAAGATATTTTGATGGCGATGAAAAAGGAACGGTGGAAGTACTCTTCCTTGGGGATCCACTTCCCGAGGAGGAGTCTTGTTTGTAACCTCTTGTGATTTGATAGGTTTGGTGGAGTCCCTCAACAACCACCAATTTTTTGTATATAGCATGCATATTAGGAATAGTTGTGAAGATTTGGATTTGTGTACTCGGGTTTTTCGTCTTTAGGAGGAAGTCTTAGGTAGATTTGAAACAATTGTAGTCGGGTTTGGATCAAAACCGTGTCATTGGGATTATGTTGGTTGGGTGATTATTGTTGGTGACTTGGGTCTCTTAGGGGATTTGTTGTGAATTTGAAGACGAAGTGAAAAAATGGAGAAGTGCTCCAGGCCGGTCGACCGGCAGCCGGTGTGCCGACCGGCCCAGAGCACTCCAGTAAGTGAATTTTGAAGAAGGGAGATTGAAGTGCAGGTATTCCAGGCCGGGCGACCGGCAGCCGGTGTGCCGACCGGCCTGGATCACATTATCATTGAAATCGAGTTTTTGCAGAATTTTGGCCTGTGTTCTAGGCCGGTCGACCGGCGGCCGGTCTGACACCGGCCCAGAGCACCGTATACTTGAAATTTTGAAAGTTTAAATTTTTGAGCTGAGGTCCAGGCCGGTCGACCGGCAGCCGGGGTTCCGACCGGCCCAGACTACCTGAACACACAAAATTCCAAAAAACCAGAAAAATCAAAAATTTGACTTGGGGTCCAGGCCGGTCGACCGGCGGCCGGTGCCTGGACCGGCCCAGAACTCACCCGAGAGCCATAAAACACTCGTGAACCCTTATTCTTTTTTCATTCTTCTTCATTCAACTTCCTTTCTTTCTCCTTCTTCCTTCAAATCTCCACAAAAACTCCAACAAACCCACAAAAACTCACACAAATCACCACATAATTCACCAAATCCAATACCTAACCCAAAAAATTAACCCACTACTTAACCCAAAATCATCCCTCACCTCAAAAACCCAATTTTTCCCTCTTTCAATTGAATCTAACGAAAATCACCATGGCTCAACAACCACCTCGGAAAAGGACAAGGGCTCAACTTGAGGCCGAGTTAGAAGCTAGACTTCAGCAGGTGACGGCGGGAATGGGTCCGGATAACGATTTTCCGGATATCGTCTTCGTAAGCGAAATCGCAAGAGGTAAATTTCAATGTTTAAAGCGTAGACCTCTTCCCCACTCCCGTTTTATTTGTCGGAATACTATGCGGAACCTCGGACTTGATACGGTCACTCTTGAACTTTTCAAAGGGTTGGGGATGGGGGAACTATACGGTCAGCACTTCCGTACTTACCCCCGTCTTACTTGGGAGTTTTTGAGTTCGTTTAGCCATGAGAAGGATAGAAATACGGGCATGGTCAAAATTGTTTCCTTTCGCCTTCTTAATACTGCTTTTAACCTTCCCCTTGAGAAATTTTGTAAGGTTTTAGGGGTCAAATTTCATAAGTCGTACAAGGTCCCCGAAAACTTTAATGTGAATGATATGTGGACTGCTATATCGGGTTTTGAATTTGCGAAGGGAACTAAGAGGCCGGCAAATGCTTGCCACAATGCCCCTATTAGGTTTTGGCATAGGTTTATGGGTTGGACGTTGTTTGGGAGAGAGGAGTGTCATAATTTTAGGGCCGATGAGCTTTCGGTTTTGGCGGCTTACTTGTTCCAAAAGCCGAATAAATTTGGGATCAACATCGGTCATCATGTCGTTATCCACTTCCAGAAAGTTGCCAATGACCCATTTAGCCCGACCGGAATTCATTTAGGGGGGATTGTTACCAAGATTGCCCATGTGCTATGTAGAGATGCTCTGGATGAGCGTAATTTGAGGTGTTTAGGGGGATGCTCCTTGCTGACGGAGGATTACATTTCAAAGAAGCTTGAGTGGGTAGTAAAGAGAGTTGAGGACGGGAAGACTTATTGGAGGATTCGAGGGGTAAATTCTATTCCCCTCCCTAATAGTGTGGCTATGAAAGTGGTTCCTGATAGCGCGCACTATCTTCTCCCCTTAGAGGAGGAGAACCCTCCACCACCACCTGAAGAAACCCCGGAAGATCCTTTAGCTCCAGTTACCGCATTTAGGCGAGATCCTACTGCCCCCGTCACTACATATAGGAGAGAGGAGCGGGGCCCCACTTCCACCACATTGCCTTATTTGAGCCCCTTCTATCATCAGCAGCAGTGGCGCCCTTGGCCCAATTCATCCCAACCCGACGCATCCACTTCCACCACTACCAGTTACCCACCTTTGGATCCCTCCTTGCTCCAGTTCATGGCCGACATGACTTTGGCCTCCGAGGCAGCAGCTACGGAGAGAGAGGCAGCGGCTAGGGAGAGAGAGGCGGCAGCTAAGTGGCGTGAGGAGGAAGCTCGGGATAGAGCTCTTTTGTCGCAGCGGATGGACATGATGTATTATGACTTGGCTCTTGGCCAATACCCTTCTTACGATAATTGGTGTAGGGAGGGGTATAGGGAGCCAGTTGGCCCACATCCGTCCTATTTCATGTGACCAGAGGGCGGGTATGATCAGGGTTCTAGGGTGTTTGGTGATTTCAATGTTCAGCCAGACTATTATTCTTCTGCGCCGGGTTTTACTCAGCCGGTAGTTGATGAGGCGGAGGTGGACCCAGAGATTGCGGCTCAGAATGCCGAGTGGTTTGACAGGATGGGTCCACGGTTCGAGATAGTGGAGGGTGGCGGCTCTGGTTCGGGAGCCCAGGATGTAGATGCGGCTTTTGCTGAGGCCAGTCATGGCCAATTTGATACTACATCCTCTGATTTCACTGGATACTCTTGAGGCCGGAAACCCATGAGTATGATCCCTTTTAATCCAAATCTTCAGCATATTTATATTTTCGCATGCATTTAGATAGTTGTATTATATCTTAGCTTAGTCATCCATTTAGTTGCATCCATTTAGGCTTGCATTAGAATTTAATTTTGTAACATATCGTCACATATTAGCCTTGCATCCATATAGCGTAGTTGCATTTTGTTTGGTGTCATTTTTAGACTTTCCCGTGGTTGGTACCCCCATGAGGGGCGTGCTTTTATGCATTTTACCGCCACGACGAGACTCCGATATGGCACACTAGACTTTCCTGTGGGAGGTACCCCCATGAGGGGCTTGCATTTCTGCACCTTACCACCGCAGCGAGACTCTAGATTAGCATATAGTGTAGTTCATGCATTTACTTAGAGCTAACCCTCTTATATATATTGTTCATATTGTGATTTCTCTTCAAAAATCAAAAACCCCAAAAACAAGTTTTTATTTTTCAAAATATTTAAAAACCCAAAAACATGTTATTTGCTTTGAATTCACCCCTCACACCATGTAAATACCAAGTGTGGGGAGGGAATTCCCAAAAAATTGAAAAACCCAAAAAATTTGTTTTGTTTTTCCTTTTCTTTTTTCTCTCCTTTCATATTTGAGTCACTTACTCGGGGACGAGTAAGCCTTAAGTGTGGGGAGGATTTTAGGGGGTGTTTGGTTGGGGTTGTTGGAATGGAATGGAATGGATTAGAGCCATTCTAGTGTTTGGTTGGGGTGTTTTGGAATGGAGTTAGAATCCTGATGGATTTTAATTCCACCCCAACCCCTTGGAATCCCATACCCACCTTACCCCTCTAGTTTCTAAATCCATTCCACCCCATATAATTCAAGAGTGAACCAAACAATAATTAGTAGGAATGGGGTTCTAAATCCAATCCACCATGGTATCTCAATCCATTCCAATCCATTCCGACCTTGTGAACCAAACGCCCCCTTATTTCTTTTGTATATATCGTTGAGTTTCGAAAAAAGTTGAAAAATGCCTAAAAATCGAAAAAAATTGAAAATTTTCCAAAAAATATATGTTTAGATTAGTTTGTATATAGTTTATTTTGTATATATTGCCGTGTGTTTCTTTTATCTCCATCCATAGGTGCGCCCCACATCATAAGAGGCACGAAAAAGGGAAAATGAAGACGCTTTGGCGAGATCTTTCCTATTTCTCTTCTCCCTTATCTCCTTTCCTTCTTACTTGAGGACGGGATGTGTTGATGACGATGGTGTGAATTTTGTTGATTGGCGTGTGTGCCACGTGTGTGCTGTTAGGAGATAGCATTAGCTTATGTGTCATATAGTCGGTTAGAGCATGTGCATTTAAGTTGTATATATGCTAGATTGCATCATGGCATGTAGTTGCATTTAGAAAAATGTTTTAATAATTGTCTTTTTGGAAAGATTGTTGAATGTGCATAGTCCCTTTTTGCTACTTTTTTATTCATAAAGTGTTCATCTTAATCGTGGAATTTTAGACGCCCTGGGGTGTGCATTTCTAGTGAGTTTTAACCCGTCTACTAATGCCGAGCCACGAGTTTGCGCTTATTCCACCTCGACACCCTCGATTGATGTGATTATTCCGATGGTAGAAAGAATTCTTAGGTGACCGTTCTTGCTATGCAACCAACCATGATTCATTGTTCTTCCACTTTTGATAAAAAAAAAAAAGGAAACAAATCAAACAAGCTGAAAATATTGAGTCAATTATCATCTTTTCTTGTTTTCGTCGAGGAAGTGCAAAACGGAACTTCTAGGGATTCTAGTGGGCCCATATCTAGGCCCCCTTTCGATGCCACTACGGTGGGGATACCCCTATTGTTGGTTCCGACCG
Organism: Heliosperma pusillum; assembly: GCA_022085475.1. Taxonomy (NCBI): domain Eukaryota; kingdom Viridiplantae; phylum Streptophyta; class Magnoliopsida; order Caryophyllales; family Caryophyllaceae; genus Heliosperma; species Heliosperma pusillum. The sequence continues at coordinate 10,173 of JAIUZE010004904.1, forward strand.
CATGTCCTTGACGGAAACCGTGTGCTTTCATGCCAAAAATTGCAAACCAAAGTGCAAATCAAAAAGAAAGAAAAAGAGAAAAAGAAAGCAAAGTGTGAAATGAAAAGTTTTGCAAGCACTTAGACTCAAATCTCAATTTCCTTTTATCCTTCTTTAATCATTTACCTTTGAAGTTGCATAGTGAGACGGGACGACCCTTGTGTCTCATTTATTTGAGAAACGTGAATTCCATATGCTATTGTGCTTAATAACGTCACGAGGATTTCATTTCCATCTTCCATTTTATCGCTCTTGGCCACGCAAATAGTAGACGGGGTTCGAAATTTTCATTAGACTTGCACCGCTAGGAGGCGAATATTTTTCCATGCTTTATGATATTAGTGGCTTACAAGGATCATGCATTATTTAAACGGTTTTCCCTTTAGATATTTCCGTCACATGGATGAGGCATGTGATTTTTCTTTTGTTAGATGCATCTTTGTCGTGTTCTTACGTGTTTTTCATTTGGATGCGTCGAAATTTTGAGCAAGCCCCTACTTGCCTTGCAAGGAGGTACTCTACCTCATGAGTATCTCGTTGTGAGTTGAAGGGACGGGGGAGGCCCGTTAATTGCCTACCGTCGGATATTATTAATAGTTTAGGTTGTAGCCTTAATATTAGAGTAGTATTGAATAAGGGTACTTATGGGTCTCGAATTTTGTTTACTTACTCGGGGACGAGTAAGTCTTAAGTGTGGGGAATTTTGATAAGCATTTAATTAGTCACGTTTTCCCCTCATTTTCGTCCCCATTTTGGTCCGTTTACACGGATTTGCGTGCCCTTGATTGCATTTTGCTTCCCGTTTTCCCGTGCTATGAATATCGGTCTTAATTTGTAGGAATTAAGGCGGAAATGAAGAAATCGGAGCAATAGGGTCTTGCATGAGTCGGGATTCGAAGATGAGATGAAGAAGTGAAGAGTTGAGTCATCAGGTGGCCCAGGCCGGTCCACAGACCGGCGGCCGGCCAACCGGCCCAGACCACCACTCTATAAATGATAGAAGTTGAAAAAGTGAAGAAAAGGCCCAGGTAGCGCCGGCCGGCCGACCGGCGGCCGGTCGACTACCCGGCCTGCGCCTACATCAGAAGCCATAGAGAGTGAAATGGTGCTCCAGGCCGGTGGGGGACCGGCGGCCGGTCGACCGGCCCAGACCCCCATTTTCCATACTTAGTGAAATTTTGGGATTTTTGAAGACGGAGTTCCTGAAGACACTGATGTGTCCCAGGCCGGTCAGAGGCCCGGCGGCCGGTCGACCGGCCGGGAACACAAGACTGAAAAATTCGCCTCTTCTTCTAATTTCTTCCTTAATTTCGACATACCTATATATATATTATTTTGTAAGCAGCTTTTGACATTCCTTTTAGCACAAAACCCTAGAAATTTGTAACCTAAATTAATCCCTAATTACTCTCCTAATATTTCCCTAATCTAGTTTAGTTTCTCATTTCAAGTTGTTGAATCTAGTCTTTCATTTCATTTTCTGGGTTTGTATTGAAGACTTGGGTGAAGACATTCCCCCATATTCATCAATATAAGTTTTGTTTGGTATTAAATTTCTCATCTTTTTTATTGTTTATGCAATTAATTTCCATTTCTAGTTTATAGTTCATCTTTTGATTGTTATCTTTATTCTTCTCATAGCATAATGTTGATTGAACTCCCCCTTCCCTTTAGTGCTTTGATTCCCTTTGCCATGTGTGAGTAGATTATCCTCTAGGGTTTAAGGGGAGCCTAAGGGTGGATCATGTGGGGTATTAGGTTGGTTAATTAGTAAGTTTGTGGTAAATGATTTGGGTATTGCCCATATGAACACCAAGTGTTTGATGAAATGGGTGAACGAAAGTTGCCTTTTTATCAAGCATGGTTTGATCTTCTCTTAAGCGACGGTGGTAGAGACAATTAGACTAAGTGTTTATATGGGTGATTTGAGACAAATGCGATAGCTTTGTTGATGATTATCGATTGTTGAGACATTAGCAATCGATTTTACTCGAATTATTTACCCCTTTGCTAGTTACCCGACTAACCCATTAATCCCCCTAAGGTGAACCCTTCACCTTAGTCTTTCCCTTAATTGTTTTCATCTTTATTACTTAGTGATTATTTGTTTTTCCTAGTTTTTAGTTAACTTTCCAATCCGTCATATTTTAGGCTAGAATAGGATTCAATCGAACTAGTAGTTGACCCCACCATCCTCGTGGATTTCGACCCCTTTATACTACTTTTATTGGGTTATTTTTTATGTTTGTTTTGACGACGAACCGATCATCAGTGTGGATCGTTCATTTTAGGTAAGTGTTATCATTGATCTGGAGGGAGTAATAAACAATACTCAATCACTCATAGTCATAGAACAATTAATATACTCAAAACAAATAGAGTAACCAAAAATAGTGATAAATTTTCAAAAATAAAATATAAAAAAATACTCCCTCCGATCCACACAAATGGTAATATGGGGAAAAATGCAGTATTTAAGAAAATGTGGAAAAATGAGCGGTAAAAAGGAAAAAGGTAGGTGACCATGTAATTGTGTGTTTAATTGTGGGGTTGATAGGTGAGTCATGTAATGACATTTTGTGTAAATATCAAATGAGTATAAGGATAATTTGGCAATGTAGTGGGTCAAATAAGGTATGTTACCTTTAGTGTGGATCGTCCATTTTAAGTAAGTGTTATCATTGATCTGGAGGGAGTAATAAACAATACTCAATCACTCATAGTCATAGAACAATTAGTCATCAATTTTTGTTATTATATTACTCCTAATTAACCAATTTTTACCATATCCATTAATTATAAAAGTGTAACACCCGTGAAAATTCACGGGATTATTTAAAAAATTTAAAAATAAAGTTGAATTACTAAATTTGTAAAATGAATGTTACACCATATATCTTTATGTATATGGTTTTGTCGCTCCATAGTCCATTCCCGCCTATCATAACTATGTCTATTTTTTTAATTTTATTTCGTATGAAATAGAATTGTGTTCATTGGTCTAATTCATATTCATATGTTTTTCATTTACGATACATAATTTAAATCATGATTAAGATTAAATTTATTTACCCGATAATGAGAGACGTTCACTATTCTCATTGTTACCATTGTTACTCTCACTACTCATACAAATAATATTGTTACTTACAATTATACCCACTAATACTATTGTTCATTTCACTATTACCGATGGCATTACTTAATTTTATTTGTAGTACTCGTGTTACCACACATATTAGGTTTCTTTCGTAGTTTTATAGTTTTCTTTAGGTTTTTTATTTTGTTTAAGGAACTCTCCCCTCCTCTTTAAATAAACAAATATTAAGTTGCACCAATACCCTCATTTATATTATTTTTATTTTTATTCCTCTCTTTAGATCCATTGCATTGTCTATTTTAGAGGTCGTACAATCAATTGATGACATAAAATCTACTATTTTATATTATGAAACGAAAAAATTTATCAACTCAATAATGAGACACATTTGTTGGCCTCGTTACTACTATTGTTACTCTCACTATTCATAATATTAATATTGTTAGTTACTTTACATCCGCTAATGCTATTGTTTATGTAAGTCTTTTAAGAGACGATGTCTCGATTAGTTCATTTTAATACCTTAACCAGATAAATAGGTAGGGATTGAGTCTCGGTAAGTCTTTTAAGAGACAATAATGTCTCGATAAGTTTTACTTGACACATCTTAAGTTTTAGATAAAAAAATACCCGCTTTAAGCAAGATTTATAGGTCGTTTTTACGATTCTACGAAGTATTGTACTACCCTATGTAGACAGACATGTTTAGGTTAATTCTTAAGTCCCAGATTGAATAAGAAAACAGTAAAAAAAAAAAAAAAAGAGAAAAAAGAGCTAATCAATGGAAATTGTTTGGTACATAACAATAACAATCAGAATCACCAAATAATCATTATACTCCCCATCTTTTTACAAATAAACAAACAAAAGTTAATGATACTCCTTACCTTGTTTTACAATAAAACAAACAAAATACATGTTATTAACTAAATACTTCTTTAATCTTCCCCTTCCCCTTGATCAGTGTATACGATTTAAGCATGTAACCCTGGTCTCAAACAAACAAAATACATCTTATTAACCCAATACAAATTATTGTTTCAGACGGTCTTAAGTTAAGACGTACTCACAACTGATTAAAAGAGGTTTGTGAGAGGTCTTAACTTAAGACCGTCTTAAGCAAGAACTACTCCTCAAACAACCCATATTAAAATTGGAAGTAAAAAATTCACAGCAATGACTTAAAAAGCACAAAAGACAAACATAAAATGGTAGGGAGTATATTGTTTGGCTATTAATTTGCTTATATAAATGACAGAGTAATTGAACTCTTTCGTGCTCAACCTCCCTATACTTGATCACTTCTGCGACTACCACCAACCACCGACCTGCGACTCTGCGAGTTGACGTTGTCACAATAGACAGATGTCAATCGGCGACATCGAGATGTTGACGTTGTCACAATAGATAGATGTCAATCGGCGACATTGAGACGATTGACGACGACGACGATTTGGATCCAAGGGATGTAATAATTCGGTAAAAAGACCAATATTGGAATTTTATTAGAAAAGAGACATGATTTTATTTTTTGGATTTTCTATTTTCATTATTGGATGTTGCAAATGGGGTTTTGTTTGTAGAAGTTGAGTTAGCTTTGCTCATATATAATGGTGAAAGAGTATGGGTAAGTGTAAAGTGTGTACTGCAACTCCTTATGTCACTCGCATGATTAGTAATTTCGAGGGAATGGGCTGTCAAGCACGCTTCTCTATTTTTTGTTAGGAAATTGAAATTGCGCGCTTATCAAGATATTACAGGGATGGACGGACTGTTGTACCCTTTATATTTCCTACTGAAAAACGGGAGTAAATGGACTCTTTTACCCAAACTAATGAGAGATTTTATTGGCTGAATAAAAATGAAATCCTGAGATTGAATGAGAGAGCTTGAATACCCCATTTTAATCCCACATTGTGCACATAGGCTATTTTACATTTTTCTTTTATATATATAATGATGATTTGAGAAAATAAACAAACGTGTGAGTATTTGACTCTGCAAATTTCTGGCAAGTACGGAGTAATAGAACCGAACCATACTCGATTAATTTACTACACGCTTGTCGCGACGGTTCTGGTCCGTTGTCAACACCGTCCGTCTTCGACGTTCCGACACTTTCTCATCTTACATTTCCGCCATTGTTTTCGACCTAGCTTTCAACAAAGAGCAGATCTGAAGAAATTCTTCAACGTTGAAGAAATATACGAGTACAAAAATGGTGTTAGTTACAGCAGTTCGAGATTACATCAATAAGATGCTTCATGATATCTCCGGCATGAAAGTCCTCATTCTTGATTCTGTCACGGTAAACCTTCAATTTTCATCATTTTTATACTTTTGATTTCTGATTATTCATGTTATGCGGATATTGATTAATTTTGAGATATTGAGTAGTAGTTTTGAATAATAATGCGTAGAATTGATGATTGAATCGCGATTACGATTTTATTGTGTGTTAAATTAGGTTGTGATGTTGATCAGTGATGCGTTATATGATAATTTTGATATACGGAGTAGTTGTAATTTTGATTAAGAATCCGTAGAATTTACGAGTGAATCGAGATATCGACAATTTGATTGTGTGGTAAATGAGGTGATGATGGTGATCAGTGATCAGTTTTCGCGTAATTTATGCGTTATTTGATTAATGGCGAGTTGACGAAATGTGAGATTGTGTTTCGGAATAATAAATTGATGATGATAATGATACCAAGAGTATTTCCGTTTAGTTACAGACTGATGCATTTATAGTACAGTGTTTTAGTTTCTCTGTGCGATTCTAGGTTTAAGTTAATGGGAGGATTGTAGCACGAGAAATAGGATGTGTGGAGTGGTTGAGTTGACAAAAAGCGAGATTATGTTTCGGATGAAGAAATTGATGATGTTAATGATACCGAGAGTATTGGTGTTTAGTTACAGACTGATGCAATTGTAGTTCAGTGTTTTAGTTTCTCTGTGCGATTCTAGGTTTTAGTTAATCGGAGGATTGTAGCGTGAGAAACATGATGTGTGGAGTGGCTGAGTTGACAAAAAGCGAGATTATGTTTCGGACTAAGAAATTGATGGCAATGATATCTAGAGTATTGCTGTTTGGCAACAGACTGATGAGTTTCTTGTGTAGTGTTTTAGTTTCTGTATCTGATATACAAATAGGATGCGTGTGAAGTGGTTGAGTTGATATGTGAATGTGAGAAACTGATTTGTTGATGTGTTCCTTTCACATTTGCGCAAAGTGCCTTTGGAGAAGGTAATGATATGTGAATATGTCATGGTGTTTGATTTCTGAATTTGCAGCGTGACGATTAAATTCTTGGTGAATTATGTTTAGGTTACTGGACGGATTAGGTTCATAATGTCAGGTCGTCAAAGAAATTTGTTAAGGTTGCTGAATGGACTATATCTTGTAACATAAAGAAAAAGGGATGAAACATGGACTGTTTTGTTAATGGAGGTGTTTTCCAGAGCTGGTCATGTGAGAGAAGAGGCTAACAATTGTGATTGCTTTTCATTTTAAGTTGATCATTCGCATGTCTTCTCTAGGAAGTAGGAAGATATGTGCTATTGAAAAACTCCCAAGTTTCTCGTAGTAATTTGGAGTGCAATAGCTCATGGGAGAACTTTATGTTGTATAGTTGGAGGTAATAGTTTGAGTTTGCCTGAGTTGCATTAATTGAGTTTTTATTTACTATAGGATAGCGGTTCTTTTGAGCTGTTTGGT
>JAIUZE010004905.1:0-49530 GCA_022085475.1 Heliosperma pusillum
AGGGTCAAGTTCAGTTCTGCCAAGTAACAGGTTTTAATAGTTTGAGAGGTTGAGAAAGAGGGATAACAAACTAAAGCAATAATCAAAATGCAATATAAAGGGTACGGAAATCAGATGAAGGAAAAACTAGGGCAGAAACGGGATCACTATGGTGTCAACGGGATAGGTCGAGCCAAGGTCTAAACAGTCTAAAGGGTGAGAAAGTTGCTTGTTCGGCCTCCTAACCACCCCTAGCGACTCTGATAACTGGTTCGGTCTCACAGAAATCACTAGCCTATATGTCTACCGATCGGTATAAGGCTATGCCGATTGGTGTCAGGTCTATTTTCCCAATCACTTGGTCAGTCTCAGGGGAAATACACTAAACAAATGATAACCTAGCGTCCTAGGTCAGTCAAACGACAATTAAATCAAACATAGGGTCAGATGCATAAACGGTTTAATTGGAACCCCCAAATCCCGGATCCACAATAGTTCACCCTAGCCCTAGCATGCAGATTAGCTACTCATGGTGATAGATCTAAGCATATGAACTACTGTATTAGCATAAGACATCATAGCAAAGCGATGTGGAAACAATAAACGAACGAAATAACTAAATGTGAAACAAAGAAACCTGAAATAGGTCTGAATACAAGGCTATGTCGATCGGCAGAAGAGTATCCCGATCGGCGGAAGTACAAAAACGAACGAAAACTTAAAACTAATCGACTAAAATGTAAACAATAATCTAAAATGGAGTTTTTGAGCGGAAACTCGATCCGTGACAAGGGATCTTGCGTCTAGGGAGAGATACCTCTTGAGATCCGCTGCCTCTCCCACTTATAACCCTCCTTTAGGTCTAGGGTTAGGTTTTCTCTGATTTGGGCCCGATCTCGCGTCCTAGTGGCTTGGGCTTCGATAAGCTCAAGTCCCTTCCCCAACAAAGCGTGCCCCGTGGATTAGAGAGGTAGTTGGACCATCCCTCTAAGCTCCCACTGATCGGTGGATGGGTCTTCACGATAGGGGTGGGCTTAAATTGTTCTCTATAGGTCTTCATTTGATAGTTCAAGGTAGATGTGGGCTCCCACCGATAGGTGGGCTTGTATGAAGTGTCCACAAGGCTTAGGAAGAAGTGGAAAGGGCCCCCAGGATGTCTCTGACGATCGGAGGTAGGCCAATTGGCCCTTGGTCGATCGGTAGGTGGCATTGCCGATCGGTGGTAGTGTTAAATTCCTGCACCGCGCACCGAACTTATTAAAACGTCCGCCATTTCTTCGTTACTTGGCGGATTTTGGCGTTCTTGGTCTCATTCCGAAGCTAAGAAAGAGATATATCTTATCAAACTTGAATCGCCTCAATCACATATCTAGAACTCAATCTATTTCCCTTCAAACTATCCAAAATGAATCCAAAAGCACCCCGAGAAGTCCTAAACCTGCAATTGAGGAACAAAACATACCAAAGTAGCATAGGCGAGGGATATGACATGAAATCGGCTCAAATGAGCTATAAGTAAGACTGAAATGGGGGCGAATAAGTGTGTAAATGTGCATATAAAATATGCACATCAAACTCCCCCAAACCAAACCTTTACTTGTCCTCAAGTAAATATAAACCAAAGCACACTTAATGACCACGGTAAGAGATAACGACTCTGGACACCCATGCTTTCTGTTCATCCAAACTATGGCTTTCACAAATAGATTAGAACAAGTGCACAAGAGTCGACCTTCAAAACAGGTCTTATACATGCCTAAATTTCAATGTTCTTCATGAATAACGCAAGACCTTGCAACCGAGCTCAAAAGTAGAGACTCAACAAGCACACTCAATAATATGATTCAAGTTCGTAAATAATACTCGTAGTACTAAAAGTTCTCAAGGTATGCTGGGCACAAGGTTGTAATGGGGCTATGTTCAATAGGTGAAAGATGGGTGCGTGCTAACGCGTATGGGAGTGTGGGGCTCAAAACAAAACTGGTGGTTGCGCTACCACTAATGAAAAGACCCAGACGACCATAACATTAACCAATACCGATCATAGGCAAAAATTCGAATCTCTTGACATTATCATAACTTCGGTAATTGCACTTCACACAATAGGAATTCACATTTACGTATTGATAGCACCATTTTGGAACTGCTACCTTCACAATAGATCTCAGTACTTCACTTTATTGTTTGGAAACTCAACTTTCGATCACTATTCTTGCGGTATAACTTGCTATGAAGCTGAATTATTCTCCAGACATTCATATAACACTGAAACAGGCCAAAAACAGGGGCCCACCGATCGTCATACTACCTTCACCGATCGGTGTACTAGGCCACACCGATAGGTATCAGCTCAAAAACTTCAAGAATCAGGCCCTTTTCTTCATTTGACACGTTTTCGTGACATAACTCTCCTATACGCAACCATTACAGTCTGGGTAGGATGTTTTTACGATGTAGTTCATAATTTGTAAGGTTGTAACCAAGGTAGTCAATATAGTCTTGTGAAACGTGGTCAATAAAGAGCGGATCCTACATCTAAAGGGACGAATCAAGGCAATTTGGCTTAGTGGAGTTCAAATTTAAGTGAATGCCCGGTCCGCGGACCTAGGGTGCATACCTTCGGAAACTACAACTAGTCAATATTCACACTTATGAATCAAGCACGAGCATACAGGTTAAGAATTACAGTACGTCATTGAGAAGCATTTCGATACAAAGTAGATTCACATCAAACAAGTCAATTTAGACATGTTAGACTCGTTAATCCAATCTAATCTCACTATGTCATATCATATAAGTTAGGCCACAGTTGAGATGAATTAAGCTAAGTGTATATATCTTCATCGTCGTTTTGCACATCTCGAACCATTACACACACATAAGCAGTTGTTAAAATTTTTATTTTCACGTATGAACATGCAACTGCTTATAGTACATATGAATGAAGCACATATGAAGCACACAACCAAAACCCTCCCCCAAACCAAACTCGGCATTGTCCTCAATTGACGAAAATCGGTGCAAAGGTGGTTAAAGGAGAATGGGGAATGCAGGTGAGAGTGAAAGTGGAGAGGGTAGACTTACAGAATGAGTGAGAGTTCCCCCAAACCGGTTCAAAGCAAGGCGGTGAATGGGGAACAGGTCCTCACCATCCCGAGCTATCATCAGCTAGACGGCTCCGTCATTACCTGTAGCATTACAAAACAGGAGGAAAAATGTCTCTCTCGCTCTCATCTCACACAAATGTCTTAAAATGTCTCAAAACGAAAGCAAAAATTGTCTAACTATTACAACTGAAATAAGTTTGTTCCAAAAACGAAAAGCAAATAACAACGGGTTGCCTCCCGGAAGCGCTGGTTTCAGTTAGGTCCCGCACGACCTTGTTTAGCTTCGGATCAAGTGTACGGAATGTCATCAGCACAGGCCTCTCTTGGCCTCCAAACAGCACGAGCATCCAAAGGAGGATGGTTGGGCCATAGTACACTCGGCAGACCGGCAAGTGGTGAATCTCCGTGACCGGTTGATCTCGGATGGCCTCGCCAATCACGTGAGTCATAAATTCCTGCATCCAAAGGTTGAAAAGTCTCCAAGGTGTCTCCAAAGATGTGAGACGGAGATATAACATTAACAGAACAGGCAGAACTCATAGCATCAACACTAGCAGGAGACAGGGGAAGGTCAGAACTAACAATCTGGGGCAGGGGATGATCATGGAGCTCTGTGGGGGGTGGCTGCCGACCGGCAAGGGTGTGAGGCCGATCGGTGGTTACTGCAGACTGACAGGTGAGGTCTCCAAACTGGTAGGTGGGGTCCTTTAATGGCCGGTTCTGGTCTCTAATGATCTAATTGGTCTTTACAACTAAAGGAGAGCGGGGTGTATCATAAGGTTTAAACACTAGAAGTTCACCCCCCACCTTAAAAGTCAAGGTCCTCTTAGCAACATCAATTATAGCACCTGTAGTGTGTAGAAAAGGTCTCCCTAAGATGATAGGGATGTCGGCATTTTCAGGTATGTCTAACACTACGAACTCGACCGGTATGTAAAACCCACCCATCTTAACCGGGACATCCTCAAGTAAACCCAAAGGTCGTGAAGTGGTCCTATCCGCCATTTGGACTGTCATATTCGAGCTCTTGAATTGGGTCAAGCCCATCTTCATCGCTAAGGATAAGGGTAGGACACTAACACTAGCTCCTAGGTCACATAAGGCATTATCTATATTAAGGGCGCCTATGGTACATGGGATGCTGAAACTACCGGGGTCACCTAGTTTAGGTGGAGAGTCACTTTGTCGAGGTGCACTACCCCTTTCTGTAAAAGCGACGGTCTCAACCTTGGGGAGGGTCTTTTTCCGGGTTAAGATGTCTTTTAGGAATTTAGTATAAGAGGGTACTTGCAAAACTAAATCTAGAAATGGAATAGTGATGTCAAGTTTAGTAAGTACCTCTTTGAACTTACCAAATTGTTCCTCGTAGGGGGGTTTCTTCTTAAGACGACCAGGGAAGGGAAGCTTAATCTTCATCCCAGCTTCTTCTGACTGCTTCCCCTTGCCCAAACCAGCTTCAACATCATTCTCAGCAGCTTTGAAAGGTTCAGACCGATCGGTATAGGGGATGGAACGATCGGTGGGAGTGATATTCTGGCCATTTTCTTCGTTTTTCTGCTTCTCAGACCTCTCAGCATTCTTCCCAGAACTTTCTGCTCTGTCCTCAGCCTCATAGGTGGTCCCACTCCTCAATGTTATGGCATTCACATGATGGACTTGGTCATGAGACTTGCTAGGCTGAGATGGTAGTTGGCCTTGCTGCCTCTGAGCTTGTGAGGCTGCTAGTTGAGCAATCTGAATCTCCAAGTTCTTAATAGCCCCCGCCTTTTCTTGGTCCATTTTAGGCACTTGAGCAATGAGGTGCTCCTGGCTTTTCTGCATTCCCATCAGCATCATCCTCAAATCGTTCATATCTGTGAATGTAGGAGGCTTGAAGGGTTGAGGTCTGTTTTGTTGCTGGTAGGGCACTTGACCGATCGGTTGAGATGGTTGGCCGATCGGTGGATACTGGTACTGAGGGTTTGGCCTGTTGTACTGCTGGTTGAAGTTATGCTGCTGATAGTTCTGATAAGCAGCAACCTGTTCTACTACCCCTGGGTACCCAAAATTGTCCAGAATGTATTGTTGTTGGAGGGCACCGATCGGTGAGGGTATAGGGCCGATCGGTGGAGCAATCGTCGGGGCTGTGTTGACCTTCAAACTGGCCAACTGGGCTTTAAGATCCTCGATTTGGGCTGTCATACTCTGTTGGAAATGACCTTCAGTGCCTATAGCAGCCAAAGTAGTGGAAGATTGGCCATATTGGATACTATGGCAAGCCATAGTCTCTATCAACTCACGAGCCTCAGCTACTTCCACGTTAGAGAACATCCCATTTGCCGCGGAATCCAATATCCTCCTTGAGTCCGGCATTAGAGCGTTGTAAAATGTCATGGCCATGAACCCTTCTCCAAACCCATGATGTGGGCATTGCTTCTCCAGGGTTTTGAACCCCTCCCAAGCATCGTAGAGATTCTCATTGAGGCGCTGTCTAAACCCGGTGATTTGCATCCTTAGGTTGGCCGTCCTCTCCGGCGGGAAAAACTTCCTGTAGAAAGCAAGGACTAGGGTGGCCCATGTATTGCTAGTTGCGAAACCGCAAGGTTTCCAGCCACGATGATGCTTGTCCCCAATGAATGAGCGAACAGCATCCTCCGGAGTTGATCTTGTGTCACCCCTTCGTGGGGTGAATCAATTGGCAAGGTCACAAAATCGGTTGTGTTGCGCGCCGGGTCTTCGAGAGCGCACCACCCATTGTTCCTTGTGGATGATGTTTTAGAATGATGGGGTCAATTTTAAAGTTTGTGGCTGTGAGGTTCGGTTTGAGAGTCCCTGTAGGAACTTGCTCAGCCGAGGGCACGACTTCGTCAGCTAGTCTAGGCATGGTTTTTCTTGGTGATGTGGGTGGGGTTGATGTTGGTGAAATTGTAGGTGATGGTAAGGATGTAGGTGTTATTGTGGGTGTTTGTGTGCTTTCGTTGTCAGCCAGCCTTCGATTTCTGCGCAGTAATCTTTCTGGTTCAGGATCGAAGTTCAGCAGGGCAGCAGAGTTTCTCCTGCGCATAAACACTGGCAAGACAAATCAGAAAACAAGGCAAAGCCGATCGGTGGGGGGTATGTACCGATCGGTATAAGGGCAAAATTTCACAGAAGTCAATTCGAACAGAAAAGAAACACCAAATTAATCAGAAAATTGCCTCCCCGGCAACGGCGCCATTTTGATAAGCGAGATTTATGTCGTTCTAAGTCCGCTATCAAACAATATTTATAAGTCCAAACTAAAACTAACTAGGGCAGCTAGTGATAAGTCCGGGTCGATCACATGGAGGCGGTCGATCTAATCAAATCTAGGGTCAAGTTCAGTTCTGCCAAGTAACAGGTTTTAATAGTTTGAGAGGTTGAGAAAGAGGGATAACAAACAAAAGCAATAAGCGAAATGCAATAAAAAGGGTACGAAAATCAGATGAAGGAAAAACTAGGGCAGAACGGGTTCACTATGGTGTCAAAGGGATCGGTCGAGCCAAGGTCTAAACAGTCTAAAGGGTGAGACAGTTGCTTGTTCGGCCTCCTAACCACCCCTAGCGACTCTGATAACTGGTTCGGTCTCACAGAAATCACTATCCTATATGTCTACCGATCGGTATAAGGCTATGCCGATTGGTGTCAGGTCTATTTTCCCAATCACTTGGTCAGTCTCAGGGGAAATACACTAAACAAATGATAACCTAGCGTCCTAGGTCAGTCAAACGACAATTAAATCAAACATAGGTTCAGATGCATAAACGGTTTAATTGGAACCCCCAAATCCCGGATCCACAAGAGTTCACCCTAGCCCTAGCATGCAGATTAGCTACTCATGGTGAGAGATATTAAGCAAAACAAGAAGACACAGGATGGGAAGGCAAGATTCATGGTCGAGAAACGTACAAACATGAACGAAAATGACAGAAAACGAAATAAAACTGAATCAGAACCTGAATTAGGGCAAAAACAAGGAGGATGCCGATCGGTAAAAAGCTATGCCGATCGGTATAATGTTGTAAACGAACAAAAGCTTAAAACTAATCGACTAACATGTAAAACAATAATCTAAAATGGTGTTTTTAGAGCGGAAACTCGATCCGTGACAAGGGATCTTGCGTCTAGGGAGAGATGCCCTCTTGAGATCCGCTACCTCTCCCACTTATAACCCTCCTTTAGGTCTAGGGTTAGGTTTTCTCTGATTTGGGCCCGATCTCGCGTCCTAGTGGCTTGGGCTTCAGAAAGCTTCAGTCCCGTTGCTCAATAGCTTGCCCAGTAGATTAGAGAGGTAGAAAACGAAAGTGGGCTGTCATGGCCGATCGGTGTCCTGGCCCACCGATCGGAGTGGGCTTCAAGAAGTGTGTAAGATCGGTGTCCTAGCCCACCGATCGGTGAATGGGTCTTGACGATAGGTGTGGGCTTAAGTTGTCCTCTATAGGTCTTCATTTGATAGTTCAAGGTAGATGTGGGCTCCCACCGATAGGTGGGCTTGTATGAAGTGTCCACAAGGCTTAGGAAGAAGTGGAAAGGGCCCCAGGATGTCTCTGCCGATCGGTGGTAGGCCAATTGGCCCTTGGTCGATCGGTGGGAGGCATCACGATCGGTGGCACTGTGAAATTCCTGCACCGCGCACTGAACTTAAAACGTCCGCCATTTCTTCGTTACTTGGCGGATTTTGGCGTTCTTGGTCTCATTCCGAAGCTAAGAAAGAGATCTATCTTATCCTTGAATCGCCTCAATCACATATCTAGAACTCAAAATATCCAAAATGCATCCAAAAGCACCCCGAGAAGTCCTAAACCTGCAATTGAGGAACAAAACATACCAAAGTAGCATAGGCGAGGGATATGACATGAAATCGGCTCAAATGAGCTATAAGTAAGACTGAAATGGGGGCGAATAAGTGTGTAAATGTGCATATAAAATATGCACATCAAACTCCCCCAAACCAAACCTTTACTTGTCCTCAAGTAAACATAAACCAAAGCACACTTAATGACCACGGTAAGAGATAACGACTCTGGACACTCCTGCTTTCTGTTCATCCAAACTATGGCTTTCACAAATAGATAAGAACAAGTGCACAAGAGTCGACCTTCAAAACAAGTCTTATACATGCCTAAATTTCAATGTTCTTCATGAATAACGCAAGACCTTGCAAACGAGCTCAAAAGTAGAGACTCAACAAGCACACTCAATAACATGATCCAAGTTCGTAAATAATACTCGTAGTACTAAAAGTTCTCAAGGTATGCTGGGCACAAGATTGTAATAGGGCTATGTTCAATAGGTGAAAGATGGGTGCGTGCTAACGCGTATTGGAGTGTGGGGCTCAAAAAACTGGTGGTTGCGCTACCACTAATGAAAAGACCCAAACGTCCATAACATTAACCAATACCGATCATAGGCAAAAATTTGAATCTCTTGACATTATCATAACTTCGGTAATTGCACTTCACACAATAGAAATTCACATTCATGTATTGATAGCACCATTTTGGAACTGCTACCTTCACAATAGATCTCAGTACTTCACTTTATTGTTTGGAAACTCAACTTTCGATCACTATTCTTGCTGTATAACTTGCTATGAAGCTGAATTATTCTCCAGACATTCATATAACACTGAAACATGCCAAAAACAGGGGATGCCGATCGTCATACTACCTTCACCGATCGGTGTACTAGGCCACACCGATAGGTATCAGCTCAAAAACTTCAAAAATCAGGCCCTTTTCTTCATTTGACACGTTTTCGTGACATAACTCTCCTATACGCAACCATTACAGTCTGGGTAGGATGTTTTTACGATGTAGTTCATAATTTGTAAGGTTGTAACCAAGGTAGTCAATATAGTCTTGTGAAACGTGGTCAATAAAGAGTGGATCCTACATCTAAAGGGACGAATCAAGGCAATTTGGCTAAGTGGAGTTCAAATTTAAGTGAATGCCCGGTCCGCAGACCTAGGGTGCATACCTTCGGAAACTACAACGAGTCAATATTCACACTTATGAATCAAGCACGAGCATACAGGTTAAGAATTACAGTATGTCATTGAGAAGCATTTCGATACAAAGTAGATTCACATCAAACACGACGATTTAGACATGTTAGACTCGTTAATCCAATCTAATCTCAATATGTCGTATCATATAAGTTAGGCCACAGTTGAGATGAATTAAGCTAAGTGTATATATCTTCATCGTCGTTTTGCACATCTCGAACCATTACACACACATAAGCAGTTCTTAAAATTTTTATTTTCACGTATGAACATGCAACTGCTTATAGTACATATGAATGAAGCACATATGAAGCACACAACCAAAACCCTCCCCCAAACCAAACTCGTCATTGTCCTCAATTGACGAAAATCGGTGCAAAGGTGGTTAAAGGAGAATGGGGAATGCAGGTGAGAGTGAAAGTGGAGAGGGTAGACTTACAGAATGAGTGAGAGTTCCCCCAAACCGGTTCAAAGCAAGGCGGTGAATGGTGAACAGGTCCTCACCATCCCGAGCTATCATCAGCTAGACGGCTCCGTCATTACCTGTAGCATTACAAAACAGGAGGAAAAATGTCTCTCTCGCTCTCATCTCACACAATGTTCAAAGTTACAAATTGCAAATTGTCCAAAACTAAAACAAACCAAAAAAAACAAAATTGTTCAAAATGAAAAATAGTCCAACTAAAAACAAAAAAATGTCTCAAAGTCTAAGTATATGTCAAATAATCGGGTCGCTGTATGACCCTCCATCAGAAGTGTCTCCAAAATCATCTTGGAGGACTGCGAGTTGCCATGGTGTACTATAAGAAGGTTGATTTCTCCGGAAATTTTGCGGCATCCCATACATCGGCTCTCCTCTCAAGCTCTTTCCCTCGAATCCATTCGGATAGCTACTCAAATTGCGACCTGCGAAAGATGGGACAGAGCAAACAGACTCCACAAGGTCTCCAGAATAGTGAGACGGAGCCATAAAATCAGTAATAACACAGCTAGACTCCACAACACAGCTCACAGGGGTTTTCAGGCCTACCACCGATCGGTGGGTGGTATGTCGATCGGTAGGGGGTACCTCACTGATCGGTGTGAGTGTGCTCTGGCCATTTTGGCCCTTGTTCTGGCCTGTGGTGGTCTGTGTCAGGTCTGTGGGGGTCTGAACTGGCTGGTACTGTTCCTTAATCAACGAATCAGACTGAACAACCAAGGGGGAACGGGGTGTAGCTGAAGGTTTAAACACAAGGAGTTCACCCCCCACCTTAAAGGTTAAAGTTCGTTTACCAACATCGATTATTGCGCCAGTCGTATGTAAGAAGGGTCTCCCTAAAATGATGGGGATGTTAGCATCCTCGGGAATGTCTAACACCACAAAGTCTACTGGTATAAAGAACCCTCCAATCTGTACTGGGACATCCTCTAGTACCCCTAATGGTCGTGAAATGGTCCTATCCGCCATTTGAATGGTCATGTTCGAGCTCTTGAGTTGGGTCAAGCCCATCTTCTTAGCTAAGGACAAGGGTAGGACGCTTACACTAGCACCTAGGTCACAAAGAGCATTTTCGACGTTAATGGTGCCTATGACACATGGGATACTAAAGCTACCTGGGTCAGCAAGTTTAGGTGGAGAGTCGCTTTGTCGAGGTGCACTACACCTTTCTGTGAAAGCGACAGTCCCAACCTTGGGGAGTGTCTTCTTACGGTTCAACAGATCTTTGAGAAACTTAGTATATGAGGGTACTTGCAAAACTAAATCTAGAAAAGGAATAGTGATGTCAAGTTTAGTAAGTACCTCTTTGAACTTACCGAATTGTTCCTCATAGGGGGATTTCTTCTTGAGACGACTAGGGAAAGGAAGTTGAATCTTCATCCCAGCTTCTTCTGACTGCTTCCCCTTGCCCAAACCAGCTTCAACATCATTCTCAGCAGCTTTGAAAGGTTCAGACCGATCGGTATAGGGGATGGGACGATCGGTGGGAGTGATATTCTGGCAATTTTCTTCGTTTTTCTGCTTCTCAGACCTCTCAGCATTCTTCCCAGAACTTTCTGCTCTGTCCTCAGCCTCATAGGTGGTCCTACTCCTCAATGTTATGGCATTCACATGATGGACTTGGTCAGGAGACTTGCTAGGCTGAGATGGTAGTTGGCCTTGCTGCCTCTGAGCTTGTGAGGCTGCTAGTTGAGCAATCTGAATCTCCAAGTTCTTAATAGCCCCTGCCTTTTCTTGGTCCATTTTAGCCACTTGAGCAATGAGGTGCTCCTGGCTTGTCTGCATTCCCATCAGCTTCATCCTCAAATCGTTCATATCTGTGAATGTAGGAGGCTTGAAGGGTTGAGGTCTGTTTTGTTGCTGGTAGGGCACTTGACCGATCGGTTGAGATGGTTGGCCGATCGGTGGATGCTGGTACTGAGGGTTTGGCCTGTTGTACTGCTGGTTGAAGTTCTGCTGCTGATAGTTCTGATAAGCAGCAACCTGTTCTACTACCCCTGGGTACCCAAAATTGTCCAGAATGTATTGTTGTTGGAGGGCACCGATCGGTGAGGGTATAGGGCTGATCGGTGCAGCTGTGTTTACCTTCAAACTGGCCAACTGTGCTTTTAGATCCTCGATCTGCGAGGTCATGCTCTGCTGGAAATAAGAATCATCCCCTATAGCACCAACTGTGGTACTTGACTGGCCATACCGAATACTATGGCTGGCCATAGTTTCAATGATGTTACGAGCCTCAGCAACCTCCACAGAAGAAAACATCCCATTAGCTGCTGAATCTAAGGTCCTCCTCGAGTCCGCTGTTAAGGCATTGTAGAATGTCATCGCCATGAACCCTTCTCCAAACCCATGATGTGGGCATTGCTTCTCCAGGGTTTTGAACCTCTCCCAAGCATCGTAGAGATTCTCATTGAGGCGCTGTCTAAACCCGGTGATTTGCATCCTTAGGTTGGCCGTCCTCTCCGGCGGGAAAAACTTCCTGTAGAAAGCAAGGACTAGGGTGGCCCATGTATTGCTAGTTGCGACCGGCAAGGTTTCCAGCCAAGATGATGCTTTGTCCCTCAATGAATGAGCAAACATCATCCTCCGGAGTTGATCTTGTGTCACCCCTTCGTGGGTGATCAATTGGCAAAGGTCACAAAATCTGTTTATGTGGCGAGCTGGGTCTTCGGATGGTGCACCCCCAAATTGTTCTTTGTGGATGAGGTTGTAGAAGGATGGGTCAATTTTAAAGTTGGTTGCTGTGAGGTTAGGGCTGAGAGTCCCTGTGGGTACCTGTGCAGCAGTAGGCATCTCTTCATCACTAAGTTTAGGCATTGTGGTTCTTGGTGATGTTGGTGGGGTTGATGTAGGTGATATTGTAGGTGATGGTGAAGATGTTGACAATTGCTCACTAATACTCTCTGCAAGTCTTTGATTCTTGCGCAGGGTCCTTTCTGGTTCAGGATCGAATGTAAGTAGGATCCCAGAACGTCTCCTGTGCATAAAAACTTAGAGAAAACAGTCAGAAAGCAAGAGCACCGATCGGCGGTGGGTCGAACCGATCGGTGTAGAGATAAAACTGAACCTAAAGACCCTAAAAATCAATTTGAAACTATTGCCTCCCCGGCAACGGCGCCATTTTGATGCGCAAGATTTATGTCGTTCTAAGTCCGCTATCAAACAATATTTATAAGTCCAAACTAAAACTAACTAGGGCAGCTAGTGATAAGTCCGGGTCGATCACAGGGAGGCGGTCGATCTAATCAAATCTAGGGTCAAGTTCAGTTCTGCCAAGTAACAGGTTTTAATAGTTTGAGAGGTTGAGAAAGAGGGATAACAAACAAAAGCAATAATCAAAATGCAATATAAAGGGTACGAAAATCAGATGAAGGAAAAACTAGGGCAGAAACGGGATCACTATGTATCAACGGGATAGGTCGAGCCAAGGTCTAAACAGTCTAAAGGGTGAGAAAGTTGCTTGTTCGGCCTCCTAACCACCCCTAGCGACTCTGATAACTGGTTCGGTCTCACAGAAATCACTATCCTATATGTCTACCGATCGGTATAAGGCTATGCCGATTGGTGTCAGGTCTATCTTCCCAATCACTTGGTCAGTCTCAGGGGAAATACACTAAACAAATGATAACCTAGCGTCCTAGGTCAGTCAAACGACAATTAAATCAAACATAGGTTCAGATGCATAAACGGTTTAATTGGAACCCCCAAATCCCGGATCCACAATAGTTCACCCTAGCCCTAGCATGCAGATTAGCTACTCATGGTGATAGATATTAAGCAAAACAAGAAGACACAGGATGGGAAGGCAAGATTCATGGTCGAGAAACGTACAAACATGAACGAAAATGACAGAAAACGAAATAAAACTGAATCAGAACCTGAATTAGGGCAAAAACAAGGAGGATGCCGATCGGTAAAAGGATCTGCCGATCGGTATAATGTTGTAAATGAACGAGAGCTTAAAACTAATCGACTAAAAAAATGTAAAACAATAATCTAAAATGGTGTTTTAGAGCGGAAACTAGATCCGTGACAAGGGATCTTGCGTCTAGGGAGAGATACCCCTCACTCTCTTCACTTCCCCTTCATATAGAGCTAGGTTTTCTCTTTTGGGGCTTCGATGTTTCTTCTGAGTGACTTGGGCTTCAGAAAGCTTCAGTCCCGTTGCTCAATAGCTTGCCCAGTAGATTAGAGAGGTAGAAAACGAAAGTGGGCTGTCATGGCCGATCGGTGTCCTGGCCCACCGATCGGAGTGGGCTTCAAGAAGTGTGTAAGATTGGTGTCCTAGCCCACCGATCGGTGAATGGGTCTTGACGATAGGTGTGGGCTTAAGTTGTCCTCTATAGGTCTTCATTTGATAGTTCAAGGTAGATGTGGGCTCCCACCGATAGGTGGGCTTGTATGAAGTGTCCACAAGGCTTAGGAAGAAGTGGAAAGGGCCCCCAGGATGTCTCTGCCGATCGGTGGTAGGCCAATTGGCCCTTGGTCGATCGGTGGGAGGCATCACCGATCGGTGGCACTGTCGGTGGAAATTCCTGCCTGCACCGCGCACTGAACTTAAAACGTCCGCCATTTCTTCGTTACTTGGCGGATTTTGGCGTTCTTGGTCTCATTTCGAAGCTAAGAAAGAGATCTATCTTATCAAACTTGAATCGCCTCAATCACATATCTAGAACTCAATCTATTTCCCTTCAAACTATCCAAAATGCATCCAAAAGCACCCCGAGAAGTCCTAAACCTGCAATTGAGGAACAAAACATACCAAAGTAGCATAGGCGAGGGATATGACATGAAATCGGCTCAAATGAGCTATAAGTAAGACTGAAATGGGGGCGAATAAGTGTGTAAATGTGCATATAAAATATGCACATCACCAAGGAAACTTCTGATTCCTTTTACATTAGCAGGTGGTGGCAGTTGTTCAATAACTTGGATGTTAGCTCGATCCACTTCAATACCTCTCTCAGAAATGATGTGTCCTAAAACTACACCTTCGTTCACCATGAAGTGACATTTTTCCCAATTGAGAACAAGGTCGACTTCTTCACAACGTTTTAAAACTCTAGACAGATTTGTCAAACAATTATCAAAGGAAATGCCATAGACGCTAAAGTCGTCCATAAATACTTCCATGATAGTTTCAACAAAATCGGAAAAGATACTAGTCATGCAATGCTGGAAAGTGGCAGGTGCATTACACAGGCCAAATGGCATTCGGCGATAAGCGAAAGTACCATAGGGACAGGTGAAGGTGGTTTTCTCTTGGTCCTCAGGGTGGATAGAAATTTGGAAAAATCCTGAGTAACCATCTTGATAGCAGAAATAGTTGTGGCAAGCTAACCTCTCTAGCATTTGATCAATGAAGGGTAGAGGATAGTGATGTTTTCGAGTTGATTGATTCAACTTTCTGTAGTCAATACACATACGCCATCCCGTCACAATCCTTGTGGGGATGAGCTCATTCTTCTCATTTTTGACTACAGTTGTTCCTCCTTTCTTGGGAACAACTTGGACAGGGCTAACCCATTTTGAGTCAGAAATTGCATAGATTATGCCAGCATCTAGAAATTTCATAACTTCCGCTTTAACTACTTCTTGCATGTTTGGATTAAGACGGCGTTGACCTTGAACACAAGGTTTTTGGCCTTCTTCTAAGTTGATTCTATGCATGCAAAAGTCAGGGCTTATGCCTGTTAAATCTTCAAGCTTGTATCCTATTGTCTTCTTATGTTTTTTCAAGATAGTCAATAGTGAGTTTAACTGATTTTTTTCTAGGAGAGCTACAACAAAACTTGTTGCATTGTCACTCGTTTTCGTGCTAATACAACCGTCCGTGGGAATGTCAAAGTACACATCCCAAATGAAGGCAATTTAGGGGATCAACATTAGCATCTTGAGCTTTCAATTGTACGGGCCTGACTTTCAAGCTTCATATTTCAAGTTCTACTCGTGCAAATCCTTTGATTCTTGAGTCATTGGATAGCTTATGGTCTTGGATATACAATGAATTTGGAATCAGCCCAATAGCAGGTACGTGGTTTGAGTTATGGCTGCTACAAGATATCCCCTACAAAAGAGTGCAATGCAGAGATCAATCTGACCCCCTCTTGCCAAATGGATCATAACTGAAGATTGGAGCATGCTATTTGTGTGATTCCAAATGGAGGGGAAAGATAACTCATTTAGCTTTCAAATGGCACCTTAGGGTACTCCTACATCATCCTAAACAGAAAGTTATGGCCTGAGCAAAACGGGTATAGTTAGTGGCAAGTCTGCTGGGTATGTGATTAAGACCAGTCTGCACTCAAAGTGTTAAACATCAAAGAGCTTCGTCCAAGGCAACCCCTAATATGAATTAAGTTGTTCCAAGGCCTAATACTCTTAGTTTAGGGTCTTAGGAAGATAAAATTCAAGGAACGTTTTTGCTAATTCACAATAAAAAAGCAGGTTTAGCTAAGAACAAACAAATGGGTCCAGATAGGGACATTTCAGCATTGTCTTGTACCAAGGCTGTTTTGGGTGCTATATTTGGCTAGGCAAGACAAGGGCACGAATTGAAAGACATCCTAACCCTTTGTACATGAAGATGGTAGCTGCCAAGCCCAAGCTCCAAGGTCTTACACATCTTAATTGACCTTGCACAACAAGACAAAGAGGAGCATCCTGTTTTCTGTCTTATGCTTTATGCTTTATTACTTTATGCTTTTGTATCCTAGTTAGTATTCTGATTTGTGTAAGGCCAAGGCCACGACTTATTGTACATTAGATGATGCATTTGAGACCCCTAGATGTGTCTCTCTTGGCCTATATAAGCCTTGCTTTGTAACCTAATGAAATCAGATTTGATGAATGAATGAAAAATTGAAACCTTTGTTTCCAATTTCTAAACTCATGGCTGTGTGCTTGAGTCCCTTCTTTGCTTAGTGCTAGAAGAGTGTTGTTTGAGTCTTTGCTGAGTTGCTGGAGTCATTCATCACAACCTCTATCCATTGGCTTTGTGCTTTGGAAGAGTACTATCTTGTTCTTACTTCATTTTCTTATAAAATTCAGAAACTTTCAACACAACAACAAGTCCAATTCAAGTCCTTTGTGTCTTCATTTGTGTGTGTGTCTTACAAGCATTAAAACCTACTGAAATCTATACTTTTCTGAGTATTTACATTGCAATTGGTTATCAGAGCTTTGGTTTGAGAGTCATCTTACACCTACCTACATTATAAACACAAAACAACCTGTTTTCAAGAGAGGAGTGCAATCTGATTTGTGTGAGTAAATCAGTAGCAATGTTTGTTATGCCTTATGTTCCATGTCAAAGAATGGAGCCTTGTGACCTTGGTTCCATCTCCAAGTCCTTAGAAGAAGCTAGGGTGAAGTTCCAAGCTTTAAGAAGAAGGTATGAAAGTGATGTGCTTCCAAAGAAGACAACCAGCAACTATGGTTTTCTAAGGGAGCCTAAACCACCTGATTTGTACCAAGGGGAGTACCACCTGCCACATGAGTGTTCTAAGTCCTCTCATACCCTTGGGAGCAAAGGTAAAACACCAATACTTCCTTCCTTTAATGGTGAAAACAGTAGAGCATTTGTGTCTTGGTTGTATGATGTTGAATGCTACTTTGAGCACAAGTGTTATTCTGAAAAAAGGAAGCTTGAACTTGTTGTGTCTTGTTTAAAGGATTTTGCTTTGTTATGGTATAATACTCTTAAAATTTAAAGGAGAATGGAAGGGAAGGGTATGATTAGTTCTTGGTTTAAACTTAAAAGGAACATGAAACAAGAGTGTCTACCTTGTTCTACCATGGAGGATTTGTGGACTGAACTAAAAGCCCTTAAACAAAGTTCATTGTGTGTCCTTGAATATGATAAGTTGTTTGAGGAACTACACTTTGTTTGTGATATGAATGTTGAGGTTGTGCAAAAGGGAATTAGATTTTACCATGGCTTGAAATCTGAAATTGCAAAGAGAATTGATGTAGAAGTGTTGTATCCATATGATGATTTGCTTGAGTTAGCCTTATATGTTGAGAAGATCTTAGTAAGGCCTACAAATCATGAGGTCTTAACTAAAGGGGATAGTTTAGAAGCCATCAAAACAGTTGGGAAAGATAAGAGTTTAGGCCAAATGGTTGTTGTGTCATGCTTGGATGTTGCTTGTCCTAAGTCTAAGCTTAAACCAAAGGTCATGAGTACATGTGCTGAAGTGAAACGGTCATGTAGTGCTATCATTGAGAACCCATGTTTTGAAAATAAAACCTCCTTGAACTCAACCTATGAGCCTACTAATGAAGAAGAGAATAACCTTGTCCTTTCTTGTGGAGCCATCAATGAGCAAGCTACTGATTTGGGTCCTATAGAGGTGATTGTCGACCAAGGACTACTTGAGCCTCAAACCATGAAGTTTGGACAGTCCATGGTCATGTTCAATGGTGGTAGTTGTTGGGAGTCGATCAAGGGTGAAGCAAAAGAGTGTCTTGGGTTGTTCCATTCTCAAGTGTGCCAAAATTGATCTTCTACACAAGCCATGATTCTTTCTTCTTAACTTTCATCTTGAGAGGTATATCTTGTGCTCTTGCATCTCCACACTTTCATTCTTACATGTTGATGAGGTTGCAAGTTATTCTTGCTCATTTGGGTGCTACCTCATACATGTTAAGGAGTGAAATTGATCAATCTAAACCCTACTGTCCAGCTACGATCTTCTTGTGTTTTAAGATGAGTAATATTCAAATTGGTTGGGAGAACTTGTTGGGATTATGTGGAACACCAAGGGGAGGTTCACTACTTGATGTTGCTCAAGTTTTAGTTCATTTGGTCTTGTGTATGATGAGTCCAATGCACAAAAACAATAGCTGCCCACTTGAAGTTTTCTCGTGTTCTACTTGTTGTATAAGCACTTCTTTGGATGCGTGCTATGTGAATGATGCTTGTTTTGATGTGAGTGACCCTTTGTATAACTTGATATCTACTCAAGAGGAGCTGAATGTGAGAGGAGGTACCCTAGGGGCTGATTTGCTTCTTGCTTATGCTTCACTTAAGGAGTGTTGGTCACCTAACGATGTTAGGAGAGTAGTCAATGAGAACAAACCAAGCTTGGGGTGCAAATATGAACATTCTGATTTCGATGCTACAAGTATTGGGATACTTGATGCGAAGTTGAGTCCAAAGCTTATCATGAGTACATTTCATCCAGGTGGAACACCATCCTCAAATGATAGACAAGCTCATGATACTACAAGAAGAATGAGGGTAGATGTGAAGTCTAGGGAGGATGTCATACACCTCACATTTGATCCCGGAGGAACAAGCAATACTTGGTTGGGTATGCAATCTGAACTTGGGAATGGTACCACATATCTCATGCCATTAACCATTCTAGTCTATGATCCGGGAGGAGGCCATGATAGTCCATCTTTGAAGTTGTACTTCATCTTTTGAAGAGTAGGAGAACACAACCCTTGGCAACAAGTCTTTTGATTTTGATCCAACAGAATTTGAGGACAAATTCTTTTGAAGAAGGGCAGTTTGCAACAAAACTTGTTGCATTGTCACTCGTTTTTGTGCTAATACAACCGTCCATGGGAATGTCCAAGTACACATCCCAAATAAAGGCAATTTAGGGGATCAACATTAGCATCTTGAGCTTTCAATTGTACGGGCCTGACTTTCTGTAATACCCCGTAATTTGAAAGACCGAAATTATATTTGAAAAGTAATAAATTTAATTTATTTTAATTTATTACGATTTATTTGAATTTATGATAATTTAATATAATTATTTTGAATTTATTTGGAATTAAAGAGTAGGTTATACGGTTTAAACCCGAACTTCATTTAACTATTCCCGAGTCAACTTAAGTCCCGAAACAAACCCAAAACCCGACTCCTACATGTGCCACACGCCCAAAACACCTTTTTCCCTCATTTTAAGGCTTTTGATTACTTTGATTAAACTAATACAAATATCTAAGATATTTGTAACTTTATCGATCTGTCAACTTAAATTCCGCAACAAATCGCTTAAACCCGGACCTGATTTCTTCCTCTTCCACACGGCTCTCCCTCTTCCCATAGGACTAGATATTTTCATTTCTTTTGGTTAAACTAACATAATATCTAATAATATCTAGATATTTATCATAATATCTAAGATATTTATAAAACCCGAGTCAATCTAGTAACAACAAGTTCAAAACCCGACTCCCTTTTATCCTCTATATTACACGGTCCAAACCCCCCCTCTTACTCACTCATTATCTTTTTATTTTACATTAAATCAACTTAATATCTAATTAATGCCTTCTTTAATCTAATCACAATTGTTCTTCGTGTTCTTGATCGTTCTTGAGCAAAATCGTCACAAAACCTTCGTTACTTGGCCAACTCCGTTCTAAATTATATTTCTAGAGTCTCCTCTCCGCTCTTCATCTCCGAGTACGTTTCATTTTCAATTCCGACAAAATCGTTTTCAACACTTTAATTGTTGAAATCAAGTTTTAATTCTAATAATGTTATTTTTGTAATTTCTTATAGGAGAAGATTATGAAGACGAGTTTGGTGACTCGTATATTTTAGAAGAAGATTAGTAGACGGGTTTTTAGTTCTTATTTTGGTGCTACATGGTTTTGTGCTAGCTAAGGTAACGATTCCGAGTTACTCGACGAATTAATGTCACATATGTTTTATGTTCATGTGTTTGTTGTTTTTATTATTTACGGTTTTAAGTAGTAACATGCTAGGTTGTTATTATTATTAAGTTTTATGAGTTTATAACATATTTATGGTTTTTGACATGTTGGATGATTTGTTCATAATCATAATTTTAGTATGAATGATGGTTGAATTGGTTGTTAACATGGATGGTTGTTAATTAAAACATGTTAGAAATAAATTTGGGGTTGTTGTTGGTGGTGGCCGTGAAGGGTGGCCGAGAAACAGACCCGGTTCAGGCCCGGTTCAGGCCGGTTCAGGCCCGGTCCAAGCCCGGTTGCCCGGTCTAGGTTGGCCCGTTATTTGGCCCTTTGGGCTTGTGTCGATACTTGATTGTTTTGTTGTTGTTTTGACGGGTTTTTAATATGTTAAGCATGCGGGAAATATTAAGAAAACGATTTTAGAAATGTTGACCAAAACCGGCACAGTCCAGGCCCGTGGGCCCAGTCCAGGCCCGGTTCAGTCTCGGTCCAGTCCAGGCCCGGTGACCCGTGAGCCCTCCTTCGGGCTTGTGACGGTTTTTGAGTTTATTGTTATTATTATATCATATTTTGTAATATTTAGCAAGTGGGAAATTTTAACAAGTAAATTATTTAATTAAACGGTTTTCATAATATTATTATTTCTCACATGTTAGAAATTATAGCATGAGATTGTAGTTTAATTTGATATCCTTTAAGTCAAGCGGGTTTCGTAAGAATTAATAATTCACATGTTAGAAATTAAAATAAAATAGCATGAATGAATATGATGTTCTTATGTTCAAGCTAAATGGCTAAGACTCTGTTTCTAGCCGGTTTGACCAAACGGGTTTGGTCAAACTATGATCTAGTCAGCCCCGTTTTGACTGATGACCCGTCGCGGGACTCGGGTCGGGGATTTGTCTTCAGGTAAAGTTTTATTAATGAATGAATGAATGAGCCTTAGTAGATATGAGGCGATATGATATTTGAATATGATTTATATGCAATTAGTCACATGATAGGAAGTTTTTCCCGTGACTGTTTAATTGTATGATTATGTCGTGTTGACTAAGTACCCATAGAGAATTATGATTATATGGCGTGTTGACCATTCTAATTCTAGATGAGTACCTTGGACCATGACATTGATAGACCTTACTATCTTTAACGAGTATATAGTTCACAGCTTGATAGCTTTTGTGTCACTGGCCTGGGATTTTGATACCAAGCCGGGGCATGGCTGCCTAATTGCTTCTACTTTGGGAATGGAGCCAGCTTAAGTACTAGCCAACACTGCTTAGGGGGTCTCCTAGTAGAGATTCTCATGTACTTTTGGTCATGAGACAGGGAATGGGTTAGCTGTTGTCGCTAGGTCTGATCAGTCTAGGACTAGGATGTTTATCCTACCTTATGGTATAGCCTCGAGTTACAGAAGTCGACTATTGACTGTGCTAAGAACTTATGCCTGTTTCTAGACGTATTGTTCTTTCATGTTTGATGATTCTATGAATCGTAGAAGGTGAGATGCAAACCGGCTACGGTTGATAGAGTTTGGATTACCGGTTGTTAACTGATTCACATGATAGCTTGCATGAGTAGCTTAGCCTTCATATGCTAGGTTATATGTTAGTTATTTGTTTCATAACATGAAAAGCATATCGTATTTGTTAAGGTTTGTATTTTCCATATACATCTCTTTTATGTTATTCATGTTTTATTATTAAACTCGACATTTCGTGGCTGGGAGAACTCGGAGTTACTCCCCACTGACTGTGGCTTCCGTGTTTAATTTAATGCGGTCGAACAGGTGTGATGCATGCATGGGTACATTGACGAGCTAGCGAGTGAAGTATTACCTTGGACCTATATTCGGTTCTTGGGATTGTATTATTTAATACACTCTTTTATTTCCGTATTATTAGGGAAACATGTTCTCCCGTTTTAGCTACCATCTTATGTATAATATTATTTCCTTTTTGTTATGAACCTTTTTCTTTAAGACACCTTTGTTATGATGAATATATTTAATGGTAGGTTCCGGTTTTAAAATTTACCGATTTTTACTAAA
This sequence comes from Heliosperma pusillum, assembly GCA_022085475.1. NCBI lineage: Eukaryota > Viridiplantae > Streptophyta > Magnoliopsida > Caryophyllales > Caryophyllaceae > Heliosperma > Heliosperma pusillum. The sequence goes on from JAIUZE010004905.1 coordinate 22,308, forward strand.
GTGAACCTATTAAAAACGTATTCTTATCTTTTATTTATTTAAATTACTTGTTTATCTTTCCGCAAATTCGAGGGTGTCACAGTTGGTATCAGAGCGTTTCGCTCCCGACGCACGTTTGTGTACCCTAGTATAAATAACTTGACCTTAATAAAATAATAAACTTGTGAGATAGAATGATAGGATGGGTAGATTAGGATTTATGTTGTAGTCTCTTTGTGCTTGCTAAATGATAAGTACTAATCTGTGTTTTCTTTTGCTGATCACCTCCGAACCATTTTGGGTGTTCTTCGACGCCAAAAATGGTACGCTAAGTTCTCTAAATGTGAATTCTGGTTGCCCGAGGTATCTTTCCTTGGTCATGTCATTTCAAAAGACGGTGTTATGGTCGATCCAGCTAAGATTGAGGTCGTGGTGGAATGGAAGAGTCCGAAAAATGTGTCTGAGATTCGGAGTTTCCTTGGTTTAGCGGGTTATCACCGTCGGTTTGTGAAAGATTTCTCTAAGTTAGCAAGACCGATGACTCAATTGCTAAAGAAGGAAGCAAAGTAAATCTGGACCGATGAATGTGAAAATGCCTTCTTGGAATTAAAGAAGAGATTGACTCCCGCACCGGTGTTGACTTTACCAGATGACGAAGCTGATTATGATGTCTATTGTGATGCTTCTACGCATGGTTTGGGATGTGTCTTAATGCAGAATAAAAAAGTCATTGCATATGCTTCTCGACAACTCAGGGTTCATGAAGTGAACTACCCGACTCATGATCTTGAGTTAGCAGCTGTGGTGCATGCATTGAAAACTTGGAGACACTATCTTATTGGAGTTCATTGTCGAATCTATACCGATCATAAAAGCTTGAGGTGCATCTTTACTCAAAAGGAGTTGAACATGAGACAGAGAAGATGGTTAGAGTTAGTGAATGATTATGATGCCGAATTGAGTAGAAAGACTAGTCATTCATTGAATGCTCTTAGTAGTTTACCCGATGACTTGGTAACAGAATTTCAGAAGCTTAAGATACAGTTTGTTGGGAAAGGATTCGATTATCTTGGTGCTTTGACTGCGGAACCCAATTTCTATCGAGAGATTCGTACTTATCTACCGGAGGATGCTACTTTCATAGCCATACGAGCAAAAATCCTACTTGGGCAAGCTAAGGATTGTGTGGTGGATAATGATGGCTACCTTCGTTACCATGGGAGAATGTATGTTCCGAGAAGTGCCGAGTTGAGAAAGAGAATACTTGATGAAGCTCACCGTTCTCCTTATTCTATTCATCCTGGCGGTGACAAAATGTATAAAGATTTGAGACCACAGTTTTGGTGGCCTAGGATGAAGATTGAAGTAAAGGAGTATGTTAGTAAATGTCTTACTTGTCAGAAGGTGAAGATCGAACATCAAAGACCCGGAGGTTTGCTACAACCTTTGGAAATTCCTCTTTGGAAATAAGAGTCTATTTCTATGGACTTCGTGATGGCTTTACCTAGAACTTCTAGTGGAAAGGATGCCATCTGGGTTATTATAGACCGTCTAACCAAGTGTGCCAGATTCGTGCCTATCAAAGAAACTTGGAAGATAGATGTCTTAGCCCGTGCCTATGTGGATGAGATAGTGCGTTACCATGGAGTGCCTAAAGATATAGTTTCAGATCGTGATCCGAGATTCTGTTCCCAATTCTGGACGGCTTTACAAGAAGCCATAGGTAGTAAATTGTTGATGAGCACAGCATTTCATGCCGCTACTGATGGTCAAACCGAGAGGACGATCCAAACTTTAGAAGATCTTCTCCGGGCTTGTGCCTTAGACTTTCACGCTTCTTGGGAGAAGTGTTTGCCTCTGGTTGAATTTTCTTATAACAACAGTTACCATGCTTCTATCAAGATGGCACCGTACGAGTCTTTATACGGTAGGAAGTGCCGTAGTCCGGTTTGTTGGGATCAAGTCCAGGATGATCATGTGTTGAGTCCCGACATAGTGACTGAAACGATTGATCAAGTTCAAGTCATTCGTGAGCGGATGAAAGCCGCTCAAGATAGACAAAAATCCTATGCCGATGTCCGTCGTCGACCACTTGAATTTGATGTTGATGACCGAGTATTCCTTAAAGTGTCACCGATGAAAAGAGTGAAACGGTTTGGAGTGAAGGGAAAGTTGAGTCCTAAATATATTGGACCGTTTCGTGTGCTTAAGAGAGTTGGTCCCGTTGCTTATCGTTTGGAATTACCTCCGAACTTGAGTAAAGGTCATGATGTGTTCCATGTTTCTCAATTGAAGAAGTATATTAGTGATCCGAGTCATATTATTCAAGAAGAAGTGTTGGACTTGGAACCTAATTTGGCTTTGGAAGAAAGGCCGATTCGTATACTTGAAAGGGCTAGCAAGCAACTCAGAAACAAAGTGGTACCCTTAGTTCGTATCCTTTGGCGTTGTGGAAACGTTGAAGCAGAAACTTGGGAACCCGAAGCTAAAATGTTAGCTAAATATCCCGAGCTCTTTGCTTGAGGTAAATCTCCTTCTTTCTTCCCTCTTTCTATTCGATTTATTCTTTCGAATATTCCGTTCCTTCTATCGAATATCATCTCTTATAGATAGATTATTAGAAGCTTTAGTTAGAAATTTTAGGCATAGATAGTAGAGTTATTACCTTTACTATAGAATTTTTGAACTAAAAGCTTTTGGAAATGTTTGATGATTTCAAGTAGTTTTACCGTCAAGGAGTGTTGAGACTCGTTATTGGAGACGTTCGATAACTAGTTTTCTCATTTGTTGATGCGAAAATGTATCTTTTAAGTCTTTGACTTGGGACGTCGATGTTCTTAACTGCAGACGAGAACCTTCCGCCCCATTGATAAGACCCTGTATTTTTATTACAAATATATTTTAAAAGGTTTGAAATAGACCTACATATATGTCACATTCCTCCTTCTAAGTTTCGAGGACGAAACTTTTTAAAAGGAGGGGTGATTGTAACACCCCGTAATTTGAAAGACCGAAATTATATTTGAAAAGTAATAAATTTAATTTATTTTAATTTATTACGATTTATTTGAATTTATGATAATTTAATATAATTATTTTGAATTTATTTGGAATTAAAGAGTAGGTTATACGGTTTAAACCCGAACTTCATTTAACTATTCCCGAGTCAACTTAAGTCCCGAAACAAACCCAAAACCCGACTCCTACATGTGCCACACGCCCAAGACACCTTTTTCCCTCATTTTAGGGCTTTTGATTACTTTGATTAAACTAATACAAATATCTAAGATATTTGTAACTTTATCGATCTGTCAACTTAAATTCCGCAACAAATCGCTTAAACCCGGACCTGATTTCTTCCTCTTCCACACGGCTCTCTCTCTTCCCATAGGACTAGATATTTTCATTTCTTTTGGTTAAACTAACATAATATCTAATAATATCTAGATATTTATCATAATATCTAAGATATTTATAAAACCCGAGTCAATCTAGTAACAACAAGTTCAAGACCCGACTCCCTTTTATCCTCTATATTAAACGGTCCAAACCCCCCCTCTTACTCACTCATTATCTTTTTATTTTACATTAAATCAACTTAATATCTAATTAATGCCTTCTTTAATCTAATCACAATTGTTCTTCGTGTTCTTGATCGTTCTTGAGCAAAATCGTCACAAAACCTTCGTTACTTGGCCAAATCCGTTCTAAATTATATTTCTAGAGTCTCCTCTCCGCTCTTCATCTCCGTGTACGTTTCATTTTCAATTCCGACAAAATCGTTTTCAACACTTTAATTGTTGAAATCAAGTTTTAATACTAATAATGTTATTTTTGTCATTTCTTATAGGAGAAGATTATGAAGACGAGTTTGGTGACTCGTATATTTTAGAAGAAGATTAGTAGACGGGTTTTTAGGTCTTATTTTGGTGCTATTTGGTTTTGTGCTAGCTACGGTAACGATTACCGAGTTACTCGACGAATTAATGTCACATCTATTTTTGTTATTTACGGTTTTAAGTAGTAACATGCTAGGTTGTTATTATTATTAAGTTTTATGAGTTTATAACATATTTATTGTTTTTGACATGTTGGATGATTTGTTCATAATCATAATTTTAGTATGAATGATGGTTGAATTGGTTGTTAACATGGATGGTTGTTAATTAAAACATGTTAGAAATAAATTTGGGGTTGTTGTTGGTGGTGGCCGTGAAGGGTGGCCGAGAAACAGACCTGGTTCAGGCCGGTTCAGGCCCGGTCCAGGCCCGATTGCCCGGTCTAGGTGGGCCCGTTATTTGGCTTGTGTCGATACTTGATTGTTTTGTTGTTGTTTTGACGGGTTTTAAATATGTTAAGCATGCGGGAAATATTAAGAAAACGATTTTAAAAATGTTGACCAAAACAGGCCCAAACCAGGCCCGTGGGCCCAGTCCAGGCCCGATTCAGTCTCGGCCCAGTCCAGGCCCGGTGACCCGTGAGCCCTCCTTCGGGCTTGTGACGGTTTTTGAATTTATTGTTATTATTATATCATATTTTGTAATATTTAGCAAGTGGGAAATTTTAATAAGTAAATTATTTAATTAAACGGTTTTCATAATATTATTATTTCTCACATGTTAGAAATTATAGCATGAGATTGTAGTTTAATTTGATATCCTTAAGTCAAGCGGGTTTCGTAGAATTAATAATTCACATGTTAGAACTTAGAATAAAATAGCATGAAATGAATATGATGTTCTTATGTTCAAGCCTAAATGGCTAAGACTCTGTTTCTAGCCGGTTTGACCAAACGGGTTTGGTCAAACTATGATCTAGTCAGCCCCGTTTTGACTGATGACCCGTCGCGGGACTCGGGTCGGGGATTTGTCTTCAGGTAAGGTTTTATTTAATGAATGAATGAATGAGCCTTAGTAGATATGAGGCGATATGATATTTGAATGTGATTTATATGCAATTAGTCACATGATAGGAAGTTTTTCCCGTGACTGTTTAATTGTATGATATATGTCGTGTTGACTAAGTACCCATAGAGAATTATGATTATATGGCGTGTTGACCATTCTAATTCTAGATGAGTACCTTGGACCATGACATTGATAGGCCTTACTATCTTTAACGAGTATATAGTTCACAGCTTGATAGCTTTTGTGTCACTGGCCTGGGATTTTGATACCAAGCCGGGGCATGGCTGCCTAATTGCTTCCACTTTGGGAATGGAGCCAGCTTAAGTACTAGCCAACTCTGCTTAGGGGGTCTCCTAGTAGAGATTCTCATGTACTTTTGGTCATGAGACAGGGAATGGGTTAGCTGTTGTCGCTAGGTCTGATCAGTCTAGGACTAGGATGTTTATCCTACCTTGTGGTATAGCCTCGAGTTACAGAAGTCGACTATTGACTGTACTAAGAACTTATGCCTGTTTCTAGACGTATTGGTCTTTCATGTTTGATGATTCTATGAATCGTAGAAGGTGAGATGCAAGCCGGCTACGGTTGATAGAGTTGGATTACCGGTTGTTAACTGATTCACATGATAGCTTGCATGAGTAGCTTAGCCTTCATATGCTAGGTTATATGTTAGTTATTTGTTTCATAACATGAAAAGCATATCGTATTTGTTAAGGCTTTGTATTTTCCATATACATCTCTTTTATGTTATTCATGTTTTATTAAACTCGACATTTCGTGGCTGGGAGAACTCGGAGTTACTCCCCACTGACTGTGGCTTCCGTGTTTACATTTAATGCGGTCGAACAGGTTTGTGATGCATGTATGGGTACATTGACGAGCTAGCGAGTGAAGTATTACCTTGGACCTATATTCGGTTCTTTGGATTGTATTATTTAATACACTCTTTTATTTCCGTATTTATTAGGGAAATATGTCTCCCGTTTTAGATACTTCTTATGTATAATATTATATCCTTTTTGTTATGAACCTTTTTCCTTAAGACACCTTTGTTATGATGAATATATTTAATGGTAGGTTCCGGTTTTAAAATTTACCGATTTTCACTAAAGTGAACCTATTAAAAACGTATTCTCATCTTTTATTTATTTAAATTACTTGTTTATCTTTCCGCTAATTCGAGGGTGTCACACTTTCAAGCTTCATATTTCAAGTTCTACTAGTGCAAATCCTTTGATTCTTGAGTAATTGGATAGCTTATGGTCTTGGATATACAATGAATTTGGAATCAGCCCAATAGCAGATACGTGGTTTGAGTTATGGTTGCTACAAGATATCCCCTACAGAAGAGTGCAATGTAGAGATCAGTCTGACCCCCTCTTGCCAAATGGATCATAACTGAAGATTGGAGCATGCTATTTGTGTGATTCCAAATGGAGGGGAAAGAAAACTCATTTAGCTTTCAAATGGCACCTTAGGGTACTCCTACATCATCCTAAAGAGAAAGTTATGGCCTGAGCAAAACGGGTATAGTTAGTGGCAAGTCTGCTGGGTATGTGATTAAGACCAGTTTGCACTCAAAGTTGCATAACTCAAAATCTACTGAATGTTTAGGGGTGATTCTTTTTGGAGGAGAAAGCTAACATCCATAGATTTCACATGAGCTATCATGGGTCTTCAAATTCATCCTGAGCAGAGAGTTATGAGTGTTAAAAAATGCAATCAGAAGGGTCCATGTCCTATCTTACCCGGTTCAGGTCCAACATCAAAGAGGTTCGTCCAAGGCAACCCCTAATATGAATTAAGTTGTTCCAAGGCCTAATACTCTTAGTTTAGGGTCTTAGGAAGATAAAAGGCCAGGAAAGTTTTTGCTAATTCACAATAAAAGAGCAGGTTTAGTTAAGAACAAACAAATGGGTCCAGATAGGGACATTTCAGCATTGTCTTGTACCAAGGCTGTTTTGGGTGCTATATTTGGCTAGGCAAGACAAGGGCACGAATTGAAAGACATCCTAACCCTTTGTAATTGAAGATGGTAGCTGCCAAGCTCAAGCTCCAAGGTCTTACACATCTTAATTGACCTTGCACAACAAGACAAAGAGGAGCAGCCTGTTTTCTGTCTTATGCTTTATGCTTTATTACTTTATGCTTTTGTATCCTAGTTAGTATTCTAATTTGTGTAAGGCCAAGGCCACGACTTATTGTACATTAGATGATGCATTTGAGACCCCTAGATGTGTCTCTCTTGGCCTATATAAGCCTTGCTTTTTAACCTAATGAAATCAGATTTGATGAATGAATGAAAAATTGAAACCTTTGTTTCCAATTTCTAAACTCATGGCTGTGTGCTTGAGTCCCTTCTTTGCTTAGTGCTAGAAGAGTGTTGTTTGAGTCTTTGCTGAGTTGCTGGAGTCATTCATCACAACCTCTATCCATTGGCTTTGTGCTTTGGAAGAGTACTATCTTGTTCTTACTTCATTTTCATATAAAATTCAGAAACTTTCAACACAACAACAAGTCCAATTCAAGTCCTTTGTGTCTTCATTTGTTTGTGTGTCTTACAAGCAATAAAACCTACTGAAATCTATACTTTTCTGAGTACTTACATTGCAAGAGCACTCACTATGACTGGGCAATATTCAGACTCATCTAAAAAGGCATATTTTAGATTTGAGGGAAGATGTTTAAATTCAGGTTTATGTACTTCTGCCTTAGCAGGAGCATCAATTAAGCTTATGAACTCTTGAACTTCTTCAGACGGTATCTCTGTTCCAGTCAAGTCCCTTTCCAGCTCACTGATCTCAAAATTGTCGTTCTCAGAGATATCCTTTAATAATAGAATTGCTTCTAAAGGATCCTCAATTATTGATGGATACAGATATTCATCAATAATTGAGTCGACAATGTCAAGGAAACAGCAGGGTTCTTCAAGCATGGGGCTCTTCATTGCACTGTTTAGGTCGTAGGTGACTTTATCATCACCTACTTCTAATGTCAATTTTCCATTCTTGACATCCATTACTGCTCCCGCAGTGTGTAGAAATGGCCTTCCTAAGATGATAGGGATTTGCGAATCTTCAGCCATATCTAACACTATGAAATCGGCTGGAATGAAAAACCTCCCTACTCTGACAGGCACATCTTCTAAAACTCCCATAGGTTGTTTTAGAGAACGGTCTGCCATTTGCAGAGTGATACTAGTGCATTTAAGAATTCCCATATTCAATTTTTCGCAGATGGAATAGGACATGACGCTTACACTAGCACCTAGATCGCATAAAGCTTTATCAATAGTGTAGGTGCCTATAGTGCAAGGTATAGAGAAACTACCAGGATCCTTTAACTTAGGAGGGGACTTATTTTGCAATAACGCACTGCATTCGGCGGTGAATGCTATGATTTCAACATCATCTAGAGTCCTCTTCTTAGTTAAGATATCCTTCATGAATTTCGTGTAAGAAGGAATTTGAGTGATTAATTCAGTGAAGGGAACCGTTACTTGGAGGTTTTTGACTACTTTCATGAATTTGCTGAACTGGGTTTCCTTCTGATTTCTCCTCAAACGTTGGGGAAATGGAACTTGAATTTTTTTGGGTTCAGGTTCACCCTTCTTTTCGGATTTGTTTTCCGCTTCCTTAGCGGGGGATGATTGGGTTTCTTTTTGGCTTTCTACTTGTATAGGCTCAACTATTGGCTCTTTGGGTTGCTGAGGTTCTGTATAAGTGGTACCACTCCTAAGGGTGATAGCATTTGCGGTGTCCCTCGGTTTCTCACCATGAGGTGGGAGTTGGCCTTGTTTTCTTTGGGTAATAGAGGTAGCCAATTGGGCCATTTGAGTTTCAAGCATCTTGATGGCAGCATCTTGAGCTTGATCACTCTTTTGAAGTTGAGCAAACATTGAATCTTGTTTTTGAACAACTTGGAGAAGGATGGATTCAATTTTGCTCAAGCTTGAGTCATTAGGTTGGTTTTGAATTTGGGGTGGTTGGTGTTGAGGTTGGTTTTGGTATGGTTGGTTGAAGTTAGGTTGGAATGAAGGTCTCTGGTTGTGAAAACAAAGTGGATTGTAAGGCTTCTGTTGGTGTGGTATGAATGGTTGTTGAATTTGTTGTTGGGGATTTTGAATGTTATTGCTTTTGTAGGACAAAAAAGGATGGTTTTTTGTGTTTTCATTATAGAAGTTTGAGAAAGCGTTGCCTTGCCTATATCCTTGATAGGCATTGACTTGGTCTATCGAACTTCTACATTCTTGAAAACTATGCCCTCCAACCCCATATGTCTCACATACCACTACGTGGTTAGTGACGTTGACATGTTCCTTGGATTGGGAAGAGCTTCCTACTTGTTGCTGCAGAAGGGCTAATTGGGCTTCTAGGAGTGCTACTTTACTTGAATCGTCCAGCTTGGCTTTGAGTGGCATAGCAGGCGAGTCGCTATACTGAGAATCGTGGATTGCCATTGACTCGATAGTTGTACTAGCTATTTCTACATCGATTTGATCGAAACGACCATTGTTAGCGGAGTTGAGGATACGACGCGATTCGCTACAACAACTGTTGTAGAAGGTGATAGCTAAGAACCATGAATCAAGGCCATGATGAGGGCATTCTCTTTGTAATTCTTTGTATCTTTCCTATGCCTCATAAAGGCTTTCGTCGCCTCTCTGACGGAATCCAGTAATTAGACTCCGTAAGAGTGCGGTTCGTTCGGGTAGGAAGTACTTTTGATAGAAAGCAAGAGCTAGACCATCCCAGTCGACTATTCCTAAGGCAACTCGGTCAAGACTATTGATCCAGAGTTTTGCCTTTCCTTTTAAAGAGAAGGGAAAGAGCATTTCCCTAATCTGTTCTTGGGATACTCCATTTTGTCTAATCGTGGAGCAATAGTCACAGAAGTTTTGGATATGAAGGTTGGGATCTTCTGTGGCATTGCCACCAAATTGATTTCTTTCTATTAGATTGATGAAGGCAGGTTTTATTTAAAAGTTTTGGGCTGTGATTTGAGGTGTAGCGATACCCCTTGGAAGTGTATCTGCAGTGGGTTTGGAATGGTCGGAAAGTCGAACCATTTTCTTTTGTGAAGATGAAGATGTAATGTTGGTTGAAGGTTGATTGGTTTTTGGAAATGGAGATGAGAATGGATCTTCTTCTTCTTCAAGATTAGGTAAGATATCCGAGTATTTCTCACGAATACGATCTAAACTTGAAATATCAGAAGCTTTTGAAATTTCGTTGAATAGCTTTAATTTCCTACGCAGAGTTCTTTCTAGTTCGGGGTCTAAAGGAATAGGGGTCCCTAGTCTAGAAGATCTGGGCATAAGATTGGAAATCTAAGATGAAAAATCAAGAGAGGTCTAAAGGAATTTGGGTTCCTAAAGACTAGATAAAACTGATTGCGATAAAAATCACAAGAAAAAGGAAAATTAAACCGTGCTCCCCGGCAACGGCGCCAAAATTTGATCGGGCCTGTCGCAAGCCCAATACAAAGATAATTTACCCAGACTAGGCTAATAACAAATTAATGTAATTAGGGAAGTAGGGGTCGATCCTCAGGGAGATGGTATTTCCTATGGATTGTGAATCGTCTCACAATTGAGTTTTATCTAACAATTTTCTGGGTTTTGAGGTTTTGAATTCTAAACTAATAAAGAACATAAATAAAAACAAAATAAAAGCAAACTAAAATGAAAACAATAAAGCAAATGATGAATTAACAATAATGAGAAGCATCTAGGGAAGTAGGTTCACACATGTAGATTGACATATTGATGAAATTGGATTTAAGATATGCAAATAATTCATTGTGAGTCGTAAGAATGATGTGTTCATTTCAATCATAGATCAGATGGTCTAGCAGGCTTTTAGGCGATTTACTAGGTCTTAATCCACCATGTCATGCTTTGTCTATTCAATTCTCGTATCTCTACCTTGGAAAAGAATTCCATACTATTCAATGATTTTGATCAGGAATCGCCAACTATCGTTAAAGTCCAAACATGCATAGACACAACGTTTTAAAGGCACAATTTCTTTTATCCAATTATCATCTTTTAAATTAATCTAACATGGCTACCCTACACCCTAGAAAGGTGACTACTCACTCATGATAATGTTTATGTCTAAGATGATATTAACAATGAAAACTAGGATAGACATCTTTAGTTGGTTTTTTTGACAATAATTTAAGACTCTTTATAAGGCGATAATAACGACGCTATTTGACAATCAAAGAAATGAAATTACGATTATAACAACACGAAAATGAATCTAGACTAATGTGTAAAGCAAATAACAATCAAATAGAAAACACAAAGAACTTTAAACAAAGGATAAATTAGGAATACCTAGGTGACGATCAACAACGAAAGCGATAACAATAATAGAAATCCCTCGCATAGAGTAATCGTTCCTTGAATTACAACACTTGTACCCAACAGAGTAGACTACAAAGATTGAAATTCTTATTGATCTAAGCTAATGTTTTGATATGAAATGGACAGAAATAAACTAAGAATAAAAGACAAAAGAAGAAAATTATCTAAACTAGAAAGACTAAACTATAGAGAAAAGAAAAGATTATTCTAAAGAGGATTTGTAAAGAAGATTGTTGTGATGGATGATTTGAGAAGAGGGGCTGGAGCATCTATATATAGCATTAGGGTTTCGTAGAGAAGGGGTCGAGCATTGAACACATAAGACAAAAATATGAAGTTGAAGCATTTTGTGCGGAGCAGCGAACATCACTGATCGGGTACACACTTACCCGATCGGGTAAGTGGTCATCTGGAAGTATTTGACTAACGTTTCATCTTCCTTTGCTTTGACTTGACTTCCATCATCCCTCTTGACCTCTTCAATCGGGTTTGTTGATAGGGTTTTGCAACAGGAGTAATCAAGGGAAAGCCTAAATTTCATGGTCATGATTAGCCTTACAAGACTCCAAGCTTATGGGTGCTTCAAATTCACCAAATCCTACTTAAAAGGAATGTGATCACAGCAGGAACAAGATAAGGGTCATGTTCTTGGCAACATAATTTAAGCTACACTCATTCAATTTTGATGATCTTTATATGGTTGGAAAGCTTAGTGTCTTAGCTACAAAATGAAGTTGGAACCACCACCATATCAGGTGTGTAGCTTTCCCTATGGTTGCTATAAAATAGCATGTACAGAAGAGTCTAATGCATTGTTCCGCCTGACCCCCTCTTACCAAAAGGTCCATAGCTGAATATTGGAGGACGACCTTTGAGTGACTCCAAATGGAGGAAGAAGCTAACTCATTTAGCTTTAAAATGGCACCTTGGGGTACTCCTACATCATCCTAAAGAGAAAGCTAAGGCATGTGAAAAAACTGTTCTGGCTAGGGTATGTTTGCTGGGTATCTGAGGAAGACCAGTCAGCACTCCAAGTGGAATAACTAAAGAGCTACTACGTGTTTAGGGGTGATTCTTGTTTGAGAACAAAGCTAACATCCATAGCTTTCAAATGAGATATCATGGAGATTCAAATTCATCCTGAGCAGAGAGTTATGAGTGTTACAAAATACAATCAGATGAGTCCAAGTTCTATCTGGCCCGGTTCAGGTGGAACATCAAAGAACAATGTCTAAAGGCGACTCCTAACCTGAACTAAGTGATTCCAAGGCCTAAAACCCTTAATTTAAAGTCTTAGGAAGATAAAAGTCCGGGAGAGTTTTTGCTAATTCAAAATAAAAGAGCAGGTTTAGCTAAGTGCAAACAAATGGGTCTAGATGGGGACATTTCAGCATTGTCTTGTACCAAGGCTGTTTTGGGTGCTATATTTGGCTAGGCAAGACAAGGGCACGACTTGAAAGACATCCTAACCCTTTGTACTTGAAGATGGTAGCTGCCAAGCCCAAGCTCCAAGGTCTTACACATCTTAATTGACCTTGCACAACAAGACAAAGAGGAGCAGCCTGTTTTCTGTTTTATGCTTTATGCTTTATTACTTTATGCTTTTGTATCCTAGTTAGTATTCTGATTTGTGTAAGGCCAAGGCCACGACTTATTGTACATTAGATGATGCATTTGAGACCCTTAGATGTGTATCTCTTGGCCTATATAAGGCTTGCTTGTAAGAAGTTGAAATCAGATTTGAATGAATGAAAGAATTGAAAACAATGTTTTTTCTTTTTATGCTCTTGGCTTTGTGCTTGAGTAAACCTTCTTGGCTTAGTGCTGGATGTTGTGGTGTTCTCATTTGCTTTGTGCTTTGAGGACTCACTTATCTTGGTCATTGGCTTTGGGCTTTGATTAAGAGACCCTCTATCCATTGGCTTTGTGCTTTGGAAGAGCCTATCCTTGTTTTATTTGCTTAACTTTCAGTCTTGTTTTCGAACCATTTGTGTGTGTGTGTCTAAGCAAGCAAAAACCTTATTGAAACACTACTTTTATGAGAGTTTTTGTTGCAATTGGTTATCAGAGCTTTGGTTTGTGAGTTTATGTTTCCCTACCTACATTATAAACACAAAAACAACCTGTTTTCAAGAGAGGAGTGCAATCTGATTTGTGTGAGTAAATCAGTAGCAATGTTTGTTATGCCTTATGTTCAATGTCAAAGAATGAAGCCTTGTGACCTTGGTTCCATCTCCAAGTCCTTAGAAGAAGCTAGGGGGAAGCTGCAAGCTCTTACAAAAGGGTATGAAGGTGATGTGCTTCCAAAGAAGACAACCAGCAACTATGGTGTTCCAAGGGAGCCTAAACCACCTGATTTGTACCAAGGGAAGTACCACCTGCCACATAAGTGTTCTAAGCCCTCTCCTACCCTTGGGAGCAAAGGTAAAACACCATTACTTCCTTCCTTTAATGGTGAAAACAGTAGAGCATTTGTGTCTTGGTTGTATGATGTTGAATGCTACTTTGAGCACAAGTGTTATTCTGAAAAAAGGAAGCTTGAACTTGTTGTGTCTTGTTTAAAGGATTTTGCTTTGTTATGGTATAATACTCTTAAACTTTCAAGGAGAATGGAAGGGAAGGGTATGATTAGTTCTTGGTTTAAACTTAAAAGGAACATGAAACAAGAGTATCTACCTTGTTCTACCATGGAGGATTTGTGGACTGAACTAAAAGCCCTTAAACAAAGTTCATTGTGTGTCCTTGAATATGCTAAGTTGTTTGAGGAACTACACTTTGTTTGTGATATGAATGTTGAGGTTGTGCAAAAGGGAATTAGATTTTACCATGGCTTGAAATCTGAAATTGCAAAGAGAATTGATTTAGAAGTGTTGTATCCATATGATGATTTGCTTGAGTTAGCCTTATATGTTGAGAAGATCTTAGTAAGGCCTACAAATCATGAGGTCTTAACTAAAGGGGATAGTTTAGAAGCCATCAAAACAGTTGGGAAAGATAAGAGTTTAGGCCAAATGGTTGTTGTGTCATGCTTGGATGTTGCTTGTCCTAAGTCTAAGCTTAAACCAAAGGTCATGAGTACATGTGCTGAAGTGAAACGGTCATGTAGTGCTATCATTGAGAACCCATGTTTTGAAAATAAAACCTCCTTGAACTCAACCTATGAGCCTACTAATGAAGAAGAGAATAGCCTTGTCCTTTCTTGTGGAGCCATCAATGAGCAAGCTACTGATTTGGGTCCTATAGAGGTGATTGTCGACCAAGGACTACTTGAGCTTCAAACCATGAAGTTTGGACAGTCCATGGTCATGTTCAATGGTGGTAGTTGTTGGGAGTCGATCAAGGGTGAAGCAAAAGAAGTGTCTTGGGTTGTTCCATGCTCAAGTGTGCCAAATCTGATCTCCTACACAAGGCATGATTCTTGCATCTTAAATTTCATCTTGAGAGGTATATCTTGTACTCTTGCATCCCCACACTTTTATTATTACATGTTGATGAGGTTACAAGTTATTCTTGCTCATTTGGGTGCAACCTCATACATGTTAAGGAGTGAAATTGATCAATCTAAACCCTACTGTCCAGCTATCATCTTCTTGTGTTTTAAGATGAGTAATGCTCAAAATGGTTGTGAGAACTTGTTGGGATTATGTGGAACACCAAGGGGAGGTTCACTACTTGATGTTGCTCAAGTTTTAGTTCATTTTGTGTTGTATATGATGAGTCCAATGCACAAAAACAATAGCTGCCCACTTGAAGCTTTCTCGTGTTCTACTTGTTGTATAAGCACTCGTTTGGATGTATGCTATGTGAATGATGCTTGTTTTGATGTGAGTGACCCTTTGTATAACTTGATATCTACTGAAGAGGAGCTGAATGTGAGAGGAGGTACCCTAGGGGCTGATTTAATTTGTGCTTATGCTTCACTTAAAGAGTGTTGGTCACCTAAGGATGTTAAGGGAGTAGTCAATGAGAACAAATCAAGCTTGGGGTGCAAATATGAACATTTTGATTTGGGTACCGCAAGTATTGGGATACTTGATAGGAGGTTGAGTCCAAAGCTTGCTATGAGTACATTTCATCCAGGTGGAACACAATCCCCAAATGATAGACAAACTCATGATACTACAAGAAGAGTAAGGGTACATATGAAGTCTAGGGAGGATGACATACACCTCGCATTTGATCCAGGAGGAACAACCACTACTTGGTTGAGTATGCAATCTAAAGTTGGGAATGGTACAACATATCTTTTGCCATTTACCATTCTAGTATATGATCCAGGAGGAGGCCATGAGAGTCTATTACTTAGAGTTGTACTTGATCTTTGATGGTTAGAAGAACAAGCTCCTTGGCAGCAAGTCTCTTCATTTTGATCCACAAGAATTTGACGGCAAATTCTTTTGAAGAAAGGGAGTTTGCAACAGGAGTAATCAAGGGAAAGCCTTAATTTCATGGTCATGATTAGCCTTACGAGACTCCAAGCTTATGGGTGCTTCAAAGTCACCAAATCCTACTTAAAAGGAATGTGATCCCAGCAGGAACAAGATAAGGGTCATGTTCTTGGCAACATAATTTAAGCTACACTCATTCAATTTTGATGATATTTATATGGTTGGAAAGCTTAGTGTCTTAGCTAAAAAATGAAGTTGGAACCACCACCATATAAGGTGTGTAGCTTGCCCTATGGTTGCTATAAAACAGCATGTACAGAAGAGTCTAATGCATTGTTCCGCCTGACCCCCTCTAACCAAAAGGTCCATCGCTGAATATTGGAGGACGACCTTTGAGTGATTCCAAATGGAGGAAGAAGCTAACTCATTTAGCTTTAAAATGGCACCTTGAAGTACTCCTACATCATCCTAAAGAGAAAGTTAAGGCATGTGAAAAAACTGTTCTGGCTAGGGTACGTTTGCTGGGCATCTGAGGAAGACCAGTCAGCACTCCAAGTGAATAACTAAAGAGCTACTACGTGTTTAGGGGTGATTCGTGTTTGAGAACAAAGCTAACGTCCATAGCTTTCAAATGAGATATCATGGAGATTCAAATTCATCCTGAGGAGAGAGTTATGAGTGTTACAAAATACAATCAGATGAGTCCAAGTTCTATCTGGCCCGGTTCAGGTGGAACATCAAAGAACAATGTCTAAAGGCGACTCCTAACCTGAATTAAGTGATTCCAAGGCCTAAAACCCTTAGTTTAAAGTCTTAGGAAGATAAAAGTCCAGGAGAGTTTTAGCTAATTCACAATAAAAGAGCAGGTTTAGCTAAGTGCAAACAAATGGGTCCAGATGGGGACATTTCAGCATTGTCTTGTACCAAGGTTGTTTTGGGTGCTATATTTGGCTAGGCAAGACAAGGGCACGACTTGAAAGACATCCTAACCCTTTGTAATTGAAGATGGTAGCTGACAAGCCCAAGCTCCAAGGTCTTACACATCTTAATTGACCTTGCACAACAAGACAAAAAAGAGCAGCCTGTTTTCAATTTTATGCTTTATGCTTTACTACTTTATGCTTTTGTATCCTAGTTAGTATTCTTATTTGTGTAAGGCCAAGGCCACGACTTAATGTACATTAGATGATGCATTTGAGACCCTTAGATGTGTATCTCTTGGCTTATAAGGCTTGATTGTAAGAAGTTGAAATCAGATTTGAATGAATGAAAGAATTGAAAACAATGTTTTTCTTCTTATGCTCTTGGCTTTGTGCTTGAGTAAAACTTCTTGGCTTAGTGCTGGATGTTGTGGTTTTCTCATTTGCTTTGTGCTTTGAGGACTCACTTATCTTGGTCATTGGCTTTGGGCTTTGATTAAGAGACCCTCTATCCATTGGCTTTGTGCTTTGGAAGAGCCTATCCTTGTTTTATTTGCTTAACTTTCACTCTTGTTTTCGAACCATTTGTGTGTGTGTGTCTAAGCAAGCAAAAACCTTATTGAAACACTACTTTTATGAGCGTTTTCGTTGCAGGTTTGATGTAAAGCGATGAATTCTTCCGCCTAATTTATTGATCTTCCGACAACTACGAAACTGTCTTTACTTCTTCTCTCTTTTGAGTTAGTGAACCTTCTTGAAATGCCTTTGACATGGTCAAGCTTGCTTCTTCAAATCGTCGGGTTCTAGGCAAATGCTCGGAAATATAGAAAAAGGGCGTAGAAACGTCACTTTCCCTACAAAACAGGTTAGAACACATGAATTCACCTAGAAGACGATATTAGCTCATAAGATGGCTTAACAAAGCTCAAATGACATACAAAACCGAGCTAAATTGGGGGTTAAAATCATACAAATATTCACTTATCAGACCCTCCTTTGCTTAGCCTTCGTCCCAACTAGGTGAGTCGGTTTGAAAGCAGAAAAATCGAATCTCGAGGCTAAGTAAGGAAGTTGGAAGTCGATCTAGAGGAGAAATGTCGAAAACAAGGGGAATTGTTGAAAACACGAAGAAATGGGTCTCAGCCGGGTGACCGGCAGCCGGTCTACCTGACCGGCTGGGACTCTCTGCTCAATTTTTGGTTATTATTGTTGGATGAAAGGTGAAGGAGGTGTGAGCCGGTAGGCCGGCAGCCGGCCAGCCGGCTATGACCACCTTATATGAAGAAAAAGATGAAAAAAGTGGTGAGGAGAGACGTTCCAGTCAGTCGGCCGGCAGCCGGTCCGCCGGCTGGGACTCATATATCAAGGCGAAACTTTGAATGTTGAAGAGGAGAGAAGCTCCAGCCGGTAGGCCGGTCCGCCGGCTGAGAGCAGTTAGTGATGAATAAGAGTTTGGGAAATGGAGGGGAAGGAAGTTTATCCGGTTACCCGGCTGCCGGTCAGTCTGACCGGCTGGGGTCATCTGAAGTGAAGGATGAAAAAACGAAAAAAATTCTAAGGCATAATGGGTTGAGCCGGTCACCTGGCAGCCGGTCACCTGGCAGCCGGTCGGTCTGACCGGCTCAGACTCACTGACCGAGTTTATACTCCCTTTACCCCTTATTTTCCTTCTACTCTTATTTATTTTCTAAAATTACAACTTCTCCCTCTAAAATTCTCTCCCTCTAAATCCTCCAAAAATCACCCAACTCCATTCTCACCTTCACTACACTACCCACCTTAATCTAAACCCTTAGCTCTCTTTTTCACCTTGTCTGCGGCACGAAAAAGAGCGAGTAAGGGAGAGCTGGCAAACGCCCAAGCGGCATTAGTGACGGGAGCGGCCAGCAACGCGAGTCCCGACCCCAACTTTCCGGGTCTCGAATTTGCCTCTGTACCCCAAAAAGGTAAATTCGTTTTGTTTAAAAAAGGCCTCCCCCCGCCTCACTTGGGAATTTTTGAGCTCCCTAAATGTTATTAAAGACCGAAACACTAAGGTGGAATCCTTGCAATTCCGGCTTCTCAACCGGGATTATAACCTCTCCTTGGACGAATTCGCTAGACACTTTGAGCTTGACCCGGCCCACTCCCATAAACCACCTGAGGACTATGAATTGGGGAGAGTTTGGAAGGCCATATCCGGAATACATGAGGCGAGGGGGGTGAAGAGACCGGCCAATGTGGTTCACAATGCTGTCATCCGCATTTGGCATCGGTTGATGGGTTTCACTATTTTTGGGCGTGCTGAGCCGCATAATTTCCAAACCCCGGACCTTGAAATTCTAGGGTTCTACTTCTTCACCTGACCCCATGCTTTCAAAGCTTGCATTGCTCACCATTTCGCCGTGCATTTGGCCCGTCTTAGCAACTCACCGGTGGGTACCTAGGCGATAGTGGTGGGTGGAATCATAACCTACCTTGCCAAATGCCTCACCCGGACTTTGCCCGACATTAACTTTCTCACGGGGGACACTTACTTGACCTCCAATTACATTCAATACTCCCTAAAGTGGATCAAGAAAAACCCCTTTGATGATAAAAACTATTGGCAAGTTAAGGTGGGCGTGGTAGAGAGAAACTCGGTCCCGCTTCCCAATGCTCTAAAGATGAAAATCGTGAGGGATTCTCCTCACTTCCTTCTCAAAATTGAGGCGGAACCGAAACAAGAGGCCTGTTACAACCGAGGGCCGCCGAGTTTTCGGCCATGATCGACAACGGCCCACTATCTCCTTCTTACAATACAACCAACCACCACCCTTCTTCCAAACCGGTACTCATTTTGGGGCCTTTCAACAAGGCCAAGGCTCTAAAAGCCAACCTCCGCAACAATTCCCACTTCCCGACTCACTTGTTGAGTTCATGGCAAGCGTGAACTTGGGCCTCCAAAGGCCGTCGAGGATTGGCAAGAGCTTCACCGGAAGATCGATAGGGTCTACTACGACCAATCGGTGGCTCAATTCCCCGTTTACGATGATTTTATGAGACGGGGATACAACCACCCATCCGGCCTTCACCCTCACTTCTACCTTCCTCCCGATGGAGGTTATGCGACCCCCGACGGCTTCGTAGCCTACGGTGACATTCCTGTCACCCAAGATTATTGGAGTGATACTATCTTCCGGCCCCCACCCACACACGACGAGGGCCATGATGCACATAGGTACGGGGCTCCTCCACACACCTCGAAGGAGGTGTTCATCATGACAGATGGAGCGGTGGTAGGTGAAGACCCGACTTTGAGTGGTGCCTTCCTTGGAGAACCCTCCATGCCTTTGAGCACGGGTGACGAAGAGGGAGAGAACACCGAGTCCGGTGGAGAGTTTGAGTGAAGAAGGTTGGTGATACTCCCATTTCAAAATCCAAAATGACAAGTATGATCCCTAAGTCCAAATCCTTTCATGCATTCTACATTTCCGCATGCATTTAGTTACTTGTAATTTATTTTTGATTAGGACATCTAGTTGCATTCATTTAGGTTGCATTAGAATTTAATTATGTAATATGTCGTCACATATAGGATTTGCATCCATGTAGGGTAGTTCACATGCCTTTCTTATTTTTGAAAAAAAAAAAGAGAGAAAAAAACCAAAAACATGTTATTTATTATTCAAAAAAATCCTCAAAAAGAACAAAAACACGTTCATTTGATTTTCTCATTCTCCTCCTAGCACTTGGACATTGAGGACAATGTCCGGTTTAAGTGTGGGGAGGGAAATATGCATTTTTGTACATATTTGTAAAATTTTGTATATGTGTGATGAAAAATTTCAAACAAAATTTTAAAAAAATTGAAAAATCTTCAAAAAACCCAAAAATATTGCATTGTATATATTTTTTTTGTCTAACAAGTCATGTAGGCACACATGGAGCATTTGAAACAATAGGAGAATAGAAGACCGCTTGGTATACTCTTTCCAACTATTTTCTCCTTTTTCCGCTCTTTTCGCTTATTTTGATTAATATGGAGGAGAACGGGAAATTGTTGATGAGGATGTTCCTTGGGAACTTGATGTGTGTTGCTTATGTGCTGCTAGTCTAGACAATGCTGCATATCTATTTGATTGTTATTAGGAATTAGAATTGCATTCCGTCACATGTGAATAATTGTTTGTCGTTTTAATTTTGCTTTGCATTGAGTTTGTAAATATTTTGAACAAAATGTGGTCTAGGAAGGGAACATGATACCCCAATGATGAGATTGTCTTAACCGTGTCTTCCTTCTTCTAGTGGCTTGCACTTCTTTGACCTCCTTGTTAGACACCCGGGGAGTAGAGTTAACCCAAAGGCCATGGACCGCCTTGTGCGACCGAATAGACTGTAGGCTAGACCTAGACTTCGACAAAGCTACTTGCATATGAGACCTTGAGCCTCCTTTAGACCGGTGCATTCATACCCGGTCTCCATAGGTTGTGAGTAGGCTCCTTGCGTGGCATGTCACATCTTCACGCACATCTTCACATTGCGATATAAGCCTACTTTCAACCCTTTAGATTAGGATCAACTTTTGCATCCCCTTTGAGCCTTAGCCTTTCATTTGGCATTACTACAAATACCAACTACATCCCATAAACAACCTTCCTTGATCAAGAAAGTTGTCACTTTGTTTTTGGTGTTTTGAAAAGGGAAATTTGTGTCCTATTTAGTGAACTCAAGCTAAGTTCATTTGAGTTGAAATAATTGGTTTATATTTGGCTTTGATTTTGAATAAAGAGGTTTTATAAAAGCAAAAACAAAATACAAAAGAAGAAAAATGCAAAACAACAAAAATCACTTCATGCTTATTTATTTCATGTTTTGCAAGAGAAAAAGTCAAGCAACACTCCTTATCCATCATTAAGCGAGTAGAAAAAGACGTTGCAAAACAAATGGGGATTTGATGTTTTTCCAAGTGAATCGGACTTTCAAGTTTGATATTTTCATTTGTTGTAATAAATTGGGAGAAATGGAATTTTGGACAATTTCTTGATTTGTAACTCCACATTTCCATAACGGTGCTTGCACCAACCCCGTTTCGACCCACTTACCTATCCCCGCTACAACCCTTGTTTCACCTTATGTGCATTACTATCTTTACATCTCATATGCGACCATATAGGAGAGGATTACACATTAGATTGCGGGCATGTCTCACAAGTCGAGTAGTTGAGTGGTTTTGGTTACTTTTTGTCACAAAAATCACCCGTTCTTTAAATGAGTGACGAGTGAAAACCTGAGGAAGTCGGTAGTCTAAGTTCTCTTAGTCATGGGTCGCATTTGGTTGAATCTCGAGTCGTGTCTTGTTGGCTTTATACGGTTGACTTTGCCTCCCTTTTGCCCGCCTTTGAATTCGTTTTATTGGCATTTGGGGGTCATACTCGGGTTGCTTGAGCCATGATTAGGGGGTTGACACCTCGTTGAGACTCTGAGACGGTATCTCCCGAACTAGACCTTTGGTTTTTGAAACGAAACCCAACCGCTTAGATGAGGAAAGTGGTTGTTCTTTTGATTGATGCATCTTTTATGTCGTTTACGTGCTTAATCTTGGATGCATCTAAATTTTTCCGCAAGCCCCCACTTGCCTTACAAGGAAGTACATACCTCATTGTATTTCGTTGTGAGTTGAAGGGACGGAGAAGGCCCGTTAATTGCCTTTCATCGGATTTTAGTAGTTTAGTTTAGCTTATGTAAATAAGGGTCTTGTTTTTGTCCACTTACTTACTCGGGGACGAGTAATGTTTAAGTGTGGGGAGGTTTGATATATGATTATTTTAGACCGTTTCCCCTCCTTATTTTCTTATGTTTCATCGCATTTAGTTTTGTTTGGCGTTGGTTTTATCAAATTTTGGCCCTCATCTCGTGTACTCTCATACTATTTAATTCCGTCTCAATTCATAGGAAATATGTCAAGACAAGGACGAGATGGGATGAGAACCGAGAAACCGTCACAAAACTAAACACAATGAAGAAAGGAAGAAAAGGAGAGGAGGAAGAGGAAACATGGGTCTCAGCCAGTCCAGGCCACCGGCAGCCGGCCAGCCGGCTGAGCACCCAACATCCCACAACGAAGACGGAAATGAAGGAGGAGGAGCAGAGGGGCTCAGCCGGTCCAAGCCACCGGCAGCCGGCCAACCGGCTGAGCACCCCACATACCTCAAAACAAAGCTCGAAAATTGGAAGATAGTAGATGGTCTCAGTCGGTCCAGCCCACCGGCAGCCGGCATGACCGGCTGAGACCTATTTCACACGAAGAAAGCTCAAGTTTGAAGTCAGAATGCCCCAGCCGGTCCAGGCCACCGGCGGCCGGCTGAGCACCCCACTCCGCATTTCCAACTTCCCTTCTTATTTTGAACCCTCAATTCCACCAACCTATATATACCCCTCTCCTAATTCATTTTGGACACATAACCCTAGACACAAAAACCCTAGATTTAGCTTTCAATATTCCTAATCATTATTCTAATCCTTTGATAATTAGCACTAATTACTCTACTTTTCTACTTAATTATCTTTAGATCTAGTCTTTCCTTTAGCTAGTTTTGAACAATTGGTTTGTAATTTGAAGACAAGAGGAGACTCTTATTTGATTATTAATCCAAGTTTCATCCTTTCTTACAAGTTTTGGTATAATTCCTCATCTTTATTTCATTACTTGTCTTTTAATTACTTGTTCTTGTTTATTTATCTAGTTTTTGTGTTGAATATGTCTTCTCTTGCTTATTTCATGTCAAAGTATCCATCTTTAATGTTTTTCTTCATTAGTATGTGTGAGTAGTGCCCTTCTACGGTAGATGGGGGAGCTTTTGTAGGTTCTTGGGGTTAGAATGTGGTTTTGATTGTAAAAATCTAGTCTTTTGGTAATTCCTATATTTTGTGCACACCATGTGTTTGTTGAAATGCTAGAATGAGTAATTCATGCTTTCTTTTATCTTGTTACTAGCTTAAGCGAGAGCTTGGCTTGTTTGTGTAAGTTTCTTAAACTCGATATTAGACATTTCTAATATCATCTTATTAATAGTTTACTCTTAAACTATTAGGACCTTATGCATGCATAACAAAATATAAAGGAAAGAACCATTTCTTACATTGATTATGAAAATATGGGCACAATATTTGAACTCCTTTCAAATATTGTTCTTGAGCTAGAATGAGAAGGATGATCTTCCAAGTTTCAAATTAGAAACTCTCCAATTAGTTGCACCCAAGACTACCCTTAATCTCTAAAAAAAAACTACACTAGTATTAAATGTAGTAACCCTTTAAAATGATCTAATAACTCTCAATACTACACTAGTATATTATTAGAAAATATGAACTCTAAGTATTATGTAAACTTCTTAAGTTTAGTGAGAGGTTAGAGAGAAGTAGAGATTTTGCATGAATGAATTATATGAGATAGTATAGAATAAATAAGAGGAAAAACAAGCCCTCTCTTGACTTGAGAGAACCGGTCACACACACCCCACATGGGTGGGGTGTTGTCATTTTCACATTGTTCTTCACAATGTAAGGTTGAGTGTATGGGTTATTGTAGTAATGATTTGTTCTAATTCTCAATTAGAATAAAAATACAAACTAAAATCATACCCACCAACACCACAAAACCGGTGCACCCATGTAATATGGGTGTCCATTTTATTTTTGCAATTTGTCATTTGTCACAAGTGTGACATGTGACATGTAACATGTAACATGTAATTAGGCTTATAAATGTACATTTAACTTATTTAAATGCAATTTCATAACAAATAAATTAGACTTAACATTTTAAGTCACATTTAATAATTACATGTAAATAAAATGGTTCATCTCATATTTGGTTAATATAATCTACAACAGTTTGTAATTATAATCGACCAATTTCACTTATCTCAAATGTTTCATAAACATAATGCATTCTTAGTAATATAACAATTTAAATTACCAAAATGAATCTTATTTAATCATATTACAATAAGATTTGTTTCTCACTCACAATTTGAACTTGGTTCATTTTAAGGGATTAATTAATCTGCATCACTATACAATTAATCAACGTACATGATTAGGGGATTGTCCTTTAGGTGTGACCTCAAAGGATCAACTGATCACCACCGTCATACGACAGTAACGTCAAACTCAATTGAGCCAATCGTTACCGATTTATGTTGACCAGTTGACTATAATATTCATCATCCCTTTGTATTCTTATTATTGAGATTTAATTTTGTGATCGCACTATTGTTGAGGACATTTACTCCAACAATCTCCCACTTGTCCGAGACAAGTGTGCGTCACCAAATCTCTTGTCCTATTACAATCTCCCACTTAATGCAAGGTGTCTTGCAAGTCGTACTTGCATTTAATCATATCAAGAGTGGTTTCCTCGATCTGGAGAGTAACTATCTGACCGGAATTATCTACCATAGATACCTTCCGAGCGTGGCCACGCATTTTCAGCTTACTCCTCCTCGAGTGGCCTTGAGATTTAAAACAACCCTGACAAGGGGTGGACAATTCCTATCGTACTATTCCCTTCAAATAGCCACAACTCATCATGACCCAAAAGATGCTCATTTGACCCCAGTTACGAAGGTCGTATAGCATAAATCAAAGTCATTATGAAACTGTGCCACTTTAGGCGAACAGTCTTTAGTCAAAGAATTGACTCAGAAAGAATACTAGTAGCTTTTCCCACGACAAGGCTACAAGAATTGCAAGAATTCTATAAGCGGTCACTGCCCGACAGATTGTCCCTTACACACTGTCTATGTGATCGACTGGTCATCCCTTATGACCCTATGACACTTGAACTTGCCATCAATCGCACCACAATATAGTCATTTCGAGATGTCACCTCATACAAGTGACTATGGGCCAATGCTAAGTTAATACAGTCCACTTTAATGGAGTTCAAAATTGTCTCTACAATCCATTTGAATATAACAAAGCACAGAACGAGTTCTATAAACTCAAACGATAAATGTGATTATCATATATGAACAATCAACACAATTTTATTGCTTCATATCATATAATCTAAAGTTTATTTCGTCTATGACAATTCATGACGATCTTATTAAATGCAATAAAGGCCTGGGTAGTGAATATACCATGTATTCATTTATTCCAACCTTGTTAATTGCTTTTTCCTTCCATCCAACGTTATTCCTAATAACATTAATTCATCTATGTACATGTCTAGATCTCTATGTAGTGTTGGGCTCTTTAACTTGAAAGATACTCCCACTCGTTATCATTATAACTGAAAAGTATTTAGCTGAAAGGATCTACCATTAGTTCCTTTTAAACCATTTTACCCTCATCGTAATGTACTAGGTCTCTATTTGTTGAATTTTTAATGATTGACTCTTCAATCATCCTTTTAGTTATTCGCTTCTTATATAACAAAGGTATGCCTAGGATTCGGATAAATCCTTATAAGTTTGGAAATTTGGGTTTGTGTAACCTTTACCACATTATCAAATTTTCTCTACCAAACACAAGAATGAATCCCTAGTCCTCCTTGAGGACTCTTTGGATGTTCTTGTAGGCTATCCAATG
This sequence comes from Heliosperma pusillum, assembly GCA_022085475.1. Lineage (NCBI taxonomy): Eukaryota > Viridiplantae > Streptophyta > Magnoliopsida > Caryophyllales > Caryophyllaceae > Heliosperma > Heliosperma pusillum. The sequence continues at coordinate 48,433 of JAIUZE010004905.1, forward strand.
ACACTCATGTGGATTAATTTGTTATAGGCTTGTCATGCTTCCAGCATACAATTCATTTAGGTATGTGTATGTAATGGCATACATGATTGGTATCATGTGATCAACAACTCTTAGGTTCAGTGGATGACTATGACCCTTTCATAGTGATCCCTCTTTTATCAACATAAATAACCTATTTAACTTGTTTAGATAGATAAAGGCTCTTATCGATATAAGACACTTTTCTAAATGCCAAAATAAAATCTTCTATTCCACAATAGATTTTGATTTTAGTATACATGTTGCCCTCTTTTATCCAGCATTAAAATCCAACCATTCCTTTCAAAAAGGTAACACGAATACGTCACTCACAATAAGTGATACGTCATTCACGTGGAAAACAATTTCTCCCACTGAACTTCATGTCTTTACGTGAATTTAACTCCCACTTAACTTCATGTCTATACATGACTTTAACTCCCACTTAACTTCATGTTTATACATGATATTTCGACAATTCGAGTGAAAACTTCTTATATCTTATAATAGAAAAATCATCATAACCTCTAGGTAGATACATACCATAGGCTTGTGTCATGTACACATCCTATTCCAAATCCCTATTTGGACATGTGGTTTTGATGTGTATCTTGTACACACCTATTATGAGGTATTTCATTGATGATTTGGATCTAAGCATAGTTACGCATTAACTTGGCTTTTGTAGACATCTACATGTCTATCCATGCAACTACAATTGGACAACTCCAAATAAAACATTTTCTTTGCATAGATTCAATATAGTTTCATAAGTCTCTTTTAGAAAATCGAAATTCAAAATTTCTAGGTACTTCCACTTCATAGATCATAATCTTATTATATCAAGAACAATTTCTTTTGGTCTCGTCACTAATCTAAGGATTCACCTAAGAACGCTTTCTTTTGGTCTCCTCACTAGTCTTGAGTCTAACCTAAGAACATATTCTTTTGGTTTCCTCACTAGTTCCTAACTAGATTTTCGTTGTGGCTTATTTTCCCCCACTCTATCTTTAGAAAAATACAACTATTTTCTTCAAAGATAGCCTTATGAGCCACAAACAATTTTGTACTCATACTTGT
>JAIUZE010004906.1:0-29680 GCA_022085475.1 Heliosperma pusillum
TTTACAAAATTGCTATATCCCGTCCCCTTATTACTCATCCCGCCCCCTATTTTCATTTCATTTTCCAATTTTGCCCTTCTCTTTAAAACATCTTTCTAAAATTTATTTTTTCCGTTGTTTCGAAAATGAGTGACGGTAATGATTTTTTCGATTATCTTTGTATTTCGTACAATACTTATGATAACGAACGTCGATTTGCAAACGAGTGGAATGCGCAACATTATCGTTATAGCGATGAATATGTTAATTATGCTTACGGCGAGGATAGCGGGTTTGATGAAGGGGACGACAATACGGGTCACGAAAATGACGAGGAGGAACGGGTTTTAAAAAAAAAAAAAAAAAACAAACATTTAATTACATAATAAAAAAAACGTAATTACAATTGTAATTAATAAAAGTACGTAAATATATTATCAAACATTTAATTACATAATACAAAAAAACTAAAAGTACGTAAATATATATTACATAATAAAAATACGTAAATATAATTACATAATAAGACAATTTAAAAAAAAAAAATCCGGAAAATGGCTCATTCGTGTGAATTACACGAATGGATCTGGGCCAATTCGTGTAATCTACACGTCTGGGCCGTGGCTCATTCGTGTGGATTACACGAATTGGCCCAGGTCCATTCGTGTAATTCACACGAATGGACCCTTTTCCGTTTTTTTTTTGTTTTTTTTTTTGTTTTTGTAAATTCAACCATTAACGATTAATACAAAATCAAAATAACGCGATTTTAAATTTCTAACGGTTTGAAACGGTTTTTTAAATTTTGAATTTTAAATTTATGACTGTTTGAAGCGTTTTTTTGAATTTTGAATTTTAAATTTATGACGGTTTGAATTTTAAAATATTAAGACGGAAAATTTATGACGGTTTGAATTTTAAAATATTAAGACGGAAATAATAAATTTGGTGGTCAATTAATGATAAAAGGTAAAGAAGTAATTGTGGGGGGCGAGGAAAGCGGTTATGATGATGGGAACGACAATACGAGTCACGAAAATGACGAGGAGGAACAGGATAACACGGAAAATGAAGATGAAGATTTTCGAAACACCGGAAATGCGACGGTACATTTCGATTTACGAATTTCCATTTTCCGATAGCAATCATTTAAATTTTTACAAAAAAATGCCGATTAAAAACTGTAAAACTTCAAATGGCCATAACTTTACGCTCGGGTGTCCGTTTTCGATGATTTTTTTTTTCAAATCGCTTATCTCGACGAGACAAATGCAATGGTAAAAAAAAAAAAAAAAAAAAAAAATTGTTTTCAGTGGCCCATTCGTGTGAAACACACGAATTGGCCTGGGCCGATTCATGTGATTTACACAAATGGGCCTAGGCCAGTTCTTGCAAATCACACGAGTAAGCCTTGGCCCAATCGTGTGATTTACACGAGGTGGCCTAGACTCATTCGTGTAAACCACATGAATCGGCCCAGGCCAATTCGTGTGTTTCACACGAATGGGCCATTGAAAACAATTTTTTTTTTTTTTTTACCATTGCGTTCGTCTCGTCGAGGTAAGCGATTTGAAAAAAAAAATCATCGGAAACGGACGCCCGAGCGCAAAGTTATGGCCGTTTGAAGTTTTTCCGTATTTAATCGGTATTTTTTGAAAAAAAGTCAAATGATTGTTATTAGTTAGCGATTTTTATATTAATTATCGTTAAATAATATACAAAAATTAACGTTAACACGATAATTTTGCTCGTTAACACGTTAATGTTGTTTAATATTTCAATTGTTTTGAAATTAACGTTAAGCGGTTTTATGTTTAAAGCGGTTTTATTTTTAAAGCGGTTTTAAAAATTGAGTTTTAAAATAACAAAGGGGAAAAAACAAAAATTGGTGGGTCAAATAATTAACAAAGGGCAAGAAAGTAATTGTAGGGGGCGAGATGAGTAATATGGGGGGCGGGATATAGCAAACCCCAATTTTTATCACCTAGGGGACCAAAAAATTGGCTTAGTGCTTATTAGTAAAAAGAATTTAATGAAAAAACTTCAAAAGTTCTACTCATAAGAGTTTTCACGAGAAAATAAAAGGTGTTTTAAATTCAGGTCAATCGGTTCATCGAGGTTTGAACATTATGAAGGTTATATTGAATTTAGTTTAGTTTCGTTTCGATTCGAATTGAATTTCGGGCAAAATTCTGGTTATTCCTATTGGTTGTTCAATCAGTTATCAATTCAAAACATATTATTTCCTACAAAAACTCGTTCATTTAGAGACCAGATACGTTCATTTAGAGAGCAAACACTAGTTCATTGCGCCTGAGTTCACCTGCGAAACCAAAACCCACGGGACAACAAAACCTCGCGAAATTCCCTAAATCTTGAAACCAGACATTAATGGCGTTGACGAACTTCATACTGACAGTTGCAGGAGTTAGCGCCGCCGTACTTCTCCTCCGTAGCGACGTCAAGAACTCCGCCACTATCTTCCGTCGTAACGTTCGTCAAATTCGCCATTGGCTTGAACAAGAATCTCAATCTTCTTCTTCTAAGTAATTATCTCCTACTTTTAACCTAATTTCGCATTTTTTTCCTTTAATTTTAATCATCAGTTTAGTTTTTTTCATCGTCGATTATTTAATCTTATTAATTCCTGATTGCGATTTTATAGCTCGGTTTTGTTTGCTATTATTTGCGTTATATTTCGATCGATGAGATGATTTTGGTCAACATTCAGCTCGAATTGATTGATTTGTTGATTTGATTATGCAATTGAACTTATGATTGTTGATTATGTGATCTTATTACTACTTAATTGTGAATTTATAGCGTGTTTTAATTGCTCTTATTTGCATTATATTTCGATAAGTGAGATGATTTCTATCAAAATTCAACTGGAAATGATTGATTGATTTGATTATGCAATTGAAATTAAGCTTATTTCTGTTTGATATTAAAATTCTGTGAAACGGCTATATAATTTACGGCAATTAGACAGCCGGGAAATTAGGAATAGCGGAACCTATTGTATTATTACAAGTTCAGCTATTATTATTACTGCTTGATTGTGAATTCATAGCGTGTTTTGATTGCAGTTATTTGTGTTATATGTCGATCGGTGAAGTGCTTTTGTTCAAAATTCAGATTGTTTCTTTTTTATTTAGAGTTTTATGTAATAGTTTCATGTTTTTTGTTACATCTTGTTTCACCATGTTACAATCTACAGAGAGACCTTATCAGTGAGTGAAGTGCCGGTCTGAATAGCGGTAATTAGACTACAGAATAGAAGAGGTGTAGAGAAACGTATTGTATTATCACAAGCTAGGCTAAACTGAGTGACAAGTCATCCTTTTGTAGCTTGAAAATGGTTGCTAGTTTGTAAAAACCTAAGCTCTTCCATACAAATAATTTTGTTAATTTATAGCGTTTTATGATGGTTATATACTTTATTTGCATTATTTCTTGATCATTGAGATGGTTTCATTGGAAGTTCAGCTTGAACTCGGCTTGTTTCTATTTATATGGATGATATTTGTGAAGTTCATGGTTCTGTTACCTTCAATGTCAGCTTGTTACAATTTAGAGACCTCATCCATTAGTTAGCAAGGGTCTAAATCGTGGCAGTTAGACCACAGAAGAAAGTAAAATAGGGAAATGTAGTTTATTAGACAAATTCGGATAATTTGAGCGATTAATCATTTCTTGTGGCTTGAAAATGATTGTTTGATTGTATTAAACTATGTTCTAACTTCCACAAGGGACGTAAGATGCTGACGATATGAGTTCCTTTGCTTAATATTCATGTTGATGAAGCTATGAGAAGTCCTCACGTCAAAAGCTAGGAGCTAAAGTATCTTAGGTTAACTGATTTAGCTCTCCTCTCATGTACTTTTCCACTAAGCAAGTTGTTGAGTAGATTACATTCGTTTAACTCCTGTTTTACAACTTCAAGTGTTGGATTAGAGTGTGTGTCGAGTGCTGGACATGACTGTTTGAATTGATTCATGTTGTTGAACTAAAATGTAGTGTACTCGTGTCGTGTCATTTCGGAAGGTTGGAATGTTACACACTCACACATGCAACACCTAATCACAGTTAATCGTCCAAGTATCTTAATTCAAAATTTATATATCTCCCTTCATCTGAAAGTAAATACTTCAAGTGCGTTAAGAGTAATTAAAGTTTTATTTCTTTTGTCGCTCCTGTGCAACTACGACATTTGTCTGTAACATCATAGTACTCTCTCATATCAAATTTAGTTGTTGGGCGGAGGGAGGAGGAGGCGAACTGGCTTTCAGTTAGTTATGGGTTTGCTACTGTGGTTATGGAGATGATGGGTTTCCTTTTTGTGATTTGAAGCATCCGTGTACCATGTAATGTTTGGGTGTACCTGAGTAACTAAGTTTGAATTTGGAGCTTGCGATCCTAAGATTATTGACACCTAACTACCTAAGTGATGTGGCTGATTTGATGGCCATGTTTGGGCATTTGCGTCCTCTTTCAAAGTGGTCTGTAGGCCAATGACTCTTACTTGACTTTCTCGTACGAAAGGGTGTGATAGCTTGGCCTGATTTTAGAGGATAAACTTAGTTTCCTTTTCTAATTCAAAAAAGTAGCCTCCATTTAAAATGATCTTTAAACCGTACTCCATCGTTTTTTTTATTTGACCTTGTTATAAATCCAAGGGGCTTGATGATATAAAGGCTTGTAACTAAAATTGGCTATTTATATAGAAACTAGGGATATAACAACTTAAAGTAATTGTCTATCTTTGAATTTAATGTGTTTTCATTTACATCTGATACAATTGTGGATTTGATTGTCTAGTATATTTTGTATGTAGGGTGGGAGACAAAGTTAAACCAAAGGAAATGGAAGGAAAGGTGCATCAGAAGGAAAGTCCTAAGGATGATTAGTGCTACGAGTTGTAAGCCAAAGACAAACCTTCTATGATCTTTCTGAAGTTTCTTTTCTAAGTTGCGTAGGATTTTGTTTAGTTAACGTACACACCTGAAGAACCTGTCGACTGCTCCTTTATTTCTTGTAGAAACTTTTCTATTGATTGCTTCTGTGCATTTGTGATATGGATATATTCCTTTTGAGGCGGTAGTTATTTAAAAATTTTCGTTTGTATATTTTGAAGAGGTGAAACTATTAGCCTATCAGTCAATCTAGTGCTTCTCCAAATCGTTGATAGATCAAAACTGGGAGCTCTTTCTACGATCTTAGTTTTTTTGCTCTATTATATTGGCTTCAGCTATGAACAATTCTTTTGGTGGTTTGTAAGAAATGAGTTTTTGACTTTTGACTGATGAAAGCCTGCTTCAATGTTACTTGATTATATTGCATAAATTAAATTAGACGGTATTGTTTTGGCAAAAACTGTGCTTTGAATCTTATAACATGCATTTGAACTAATGCAAACACTTTTCTTTCGCCTGAAAGTCCCCTTTTTCCCTGCTGCTTCCCCCGTCCATTCTTGCATCTCTCTCTCTCTCTCTCTCATCTGAATCACCCATGGGAGCTATATTTTTAAACGCAACGGGTATGGTGGTAGTGAGTAGCGACAGAGGTGGGTTTTGCGCTGGAGATGGGGTAAGTGGTGGGTCTGAGGGTGAGGGATACCTAAGGGCCATTTTGGCAAAATAGTAGTTGCATATTTCCCCTCATCCCGATATCCTGAAGGATAAAAGACGGTCTCTTGCGGTAGTTAACTCTTAAAAGGACTGTTCATTCTACTTGATGTGCGAGATGTGCATTTTGTGACAGTAGTGTCAAAACCATGTAATGTGTCGTGCTCTTTATTGTTTGCAGGGTGTGATTTATTTATTGGGTGTAATGGGAGCCACACGCCCACAAGGGTAAGTATGTTGCCGAAGGGATTCAAACCAAATCATGAGTACCACCCTTGTGATTTTACCAACTAAGCTAGTTAATATCTATCATTTTATCAAGGTGTGCGATTTATGGGAGTGGAACAAGCTGAACTTGGCATCTTGTATTTTTACTGGATGACATTCTCAATCTTATAACCATGTCTTTTAGTAGTTTTTGCGCTCTTGTTTCTAAATCCGGGAATTCTGTAGCTCAGATAAGTACATAACCCGCTAAAGTAAATCACTTTTTAAAGGTCTAGAATATGTTTGGTGTTGTACCATGTTGCAGTTGCAAGCTGAAGACGGATCAAATGTCGCCATTTTAACGACAAATGTGACCATTTGTCTCAACAGACTGTTATAGTATAGAAGATTGTTCTAGTTACATTTCGTCTTAAATGGGTCACATTTACCCCGTCTTCGCTTATGATGAAATATAACCCGTCTTTAGCAAGACTTATTGTTGGTCTTGATTTGATTCCTTTCCACAACGCCCGCCGCTTTTGGTATGTCTTTTTATGGCTGGATTTCACTTCTATCAACTTCTTATGACTTATTTTTTCACAAATTCTCAAATAAGACCGTTCTCAAATAGAGTTGTACGGTGTATAACGGCCTTGCAATTAGATGCAACCGTCAGCAGCAAATCATTGAAGTTTTGCCAATTCCTTATAAATTGCTACTTATAAATGCAAGTCATTGAAGTTTTGGATAAAATTCTTAAAAAATTGCTACGTAAAAGTTATCAATATATCAGACTTTAGTGCATACAATTGTCGGTTCTTTATTACTGGATTTCGTTGCTGTTGCATCATCCAACTTTGCCGTTGTCTCCTAATCATAAATCTTTACAATTTCTTAAAAAAACTGAATTCAGCCTTTTTTGGTTATGTTGATTGCATGTGACTAGGCATGAATATACAATTCCCTCCTAATATGGTCATGATTTCCCTATAATAACATGGTGGTTTACTGGTTTGCCCCTCAATTAGTTCCTATCTAGTTTAATTTGTATCGGGGCTTTGCCCCTCAATCGTACCAAAAAAAAAACATGGTGGTTATTACAGAGAAATGATAAATTTACTCTTATTTTTATATTGTCACACATATTCATATTAATTAGCTTTAATTTGAGTGACGTTAAAGAAAACGGTAGTGGTGTTATCATCGCCTATATTATATTGTAGCTGTTTTTATTACTCCCTTCTTTTTTTTCCTTCCAATTTGCTTGATTGTGTTTTGTGGTCGTCAAGACAGAATTTTACCGTATTCTTTGACATTTATATTTACTTCTTTTTAATCACCAAAAAAAAATTGATACTTTATGAAATATATTTTGAGAATAAGTGTAAATGTTTTTGTGTACGAATTATAATATTTTTTTATTCTTTAACATACTTACAGTCAAAGTTCGAAAACTCTGACATCCCAATCAAATTGGAAGAAAATTGAAAAATGGATGGAGTAGTCAATAAATTCAACTCACATAAATTTGGAGAAAGTAATAGTAATTTTTTTTGGCATTGGTTAATAATATGAGTCAAATAAGGAGAAATGAAGAGGTGCGTGTGCGTGTTGTGAAAATACCTATATAATTTTATGAATCTAGTTGAGGCAACAACATTATCCTAGTGTCTTCTCAGGCAAATGAAGGGTAGGGGCAGGGACAAATGGACTCTGTTATTAACAATACAAAGAGGTTGACATTGAACAAATTGCGTCGAAAACTGCATCAAATGACTACTACTATACTTTACAAGGAACAAATGAACTCCCGTATTAACAACACAAAGAGATTGACACTAAACAAATTGCGCTCAAAACTACATAAAAGAACTTTTACTTTACAATAAAAGCCACAACCACTTTAGTAAGCTGTTTGAGGACCAATTTCTTACTCTCTAGATTCTCCACAGCACCAAACAATTTTCCAACATTTTTTTTACATTTTACAGTTTTACCCCTGTTCTGCATTTACCCTCTCATGCAGCCACTACTAAAATAGCATCAAGTCTCACCAAAGACGACACTATCCGTCACAAGCTGAAAACGGATAGTGTCCCTCTCACAATATGCAAGTGAGAGGGTAAGTGTAGAGCTCCATTTACCATCCACTTGTCCTCCCCACTAGCATATTGTGAGAGGAACACTATCCGTCTTCAGCTTGTGACGGATAGTACCCGTTTTCAACGAGAATTTGTGCCAAAACAGAATAAGATGTCATACCACATGGCTGAGGATAACTGCTTGAGTAGTTAAGCATGCTGCAGACATACAACATCGGAAATGTGCAGTGCAGGAGACATGTACTGATATACATACTGCAGTTGTAACCTCCCTAGACAGTTGGATGTTTACAGTAATACGTTATCCACTTACTTGTATGTTTTAGTACACAAAATCTTGGTGTTCTGATTTCTTGGTGTTGTTACAAGTTCAAGTTCCCAAGTTTTTACCTCTGTTGCTCTGCTCAATAATTGAATTGGGTGTGACCTCTTGTAAGGTTCCTCTTATGGCTCTGAATTTCACAAAACTTTGATACGGATTACATGTTCACACTCGTAAAGGTGAAAGAAGAACTTTATAACTGTCCCCATCATATAATTATATGAAGCCATTTGGGAATGAGCCCAAGAATAAACCCGTAAGGGTTTGACAAAAAGTGTGCTTGTAAAGGTATTGACACTTTCGCACAACATCTGGTATCAGAGCCGAAGGAAGCATCAGGCACGAGACTTGACGGGTGACGTAGACGGTACACGAGTCAGTATGTACTCCGTACTTAACGATTAGGGTGAATAAATTAGCATAATAAGGATTACGTTACTTTGCAGAATGCAGCTGCACTTTTAATGTGGACCAAAAATATACCACAAATTCTCATTTGTGACGGACACTATCCGTCGCAAGCTTAAGACGGATACCATATTCTCTCACAAAATACCCATCAAGGGTGAGTGGAGAAGCACATGGGGGGTGCCCACCTTGTCCCCTCCACCCATTTCCTCTCACAAAATACCCGTCATAAGATCCGATCCGTCGCAAGCAAGACCAACTGAAAATATACATACACTTCAGTTGAAAAGAAAACAAGTTAACGTAGGTACTGCATGTGAGTTGATGAAGGCAAAGCCATAAAAGTTAGTAGCATGATAAAATCAATTGTTTTTTAATTGAATTTTTTAACTTTAAATTCCATTATCTCTTAACTTAGCCTCTCTTTACACTTTACAGGCCCTAAAACAGAGCATCTGGTGACTTAGAAAATTTTACAACGACACTTTACATTTGTTGGCAATACTCTAACCATGCCAATGGCGGATTTAGAAAATTTTATTTACGATGTTGTCGTACAATTTATCGTAATACTGATATGTTACATGCAGGGGCGTTCTGAAATAAATGGAGGTCATGTGCTGATGTGTACAACAAAAAAATGATCAGGCCTCTAATATGAATGTACTGTGTGTTCTATGCTTCGAGGTTTGTATTGAATTTTGTCAATAAAACATGTAAAAATCGGTGACCAAAGCAGGCCGGTTCACGCATAGTACTATGCAAACTTCTCATTACATATTCTAAATTTCTAATACTCTAATTATGTCGCATACCTAGAAAAATTAATTTCTGATGTTTTCTTTATTTAAAATTTAAATTTATAATAATATGTTATATTAAATTTAAAATGGATTCGTATACACAAATTCCTCCAAGTCGTTAGATATGAGAAATATCATGTTAACACACTACAATCACAAATCCGTATAAATAAGGTTATCCAAAGAAATAAATTAATTTTCCAATGTGTAAAATATACTCCGTACATATCTCTTAATGTAATTCCGCCCATGAATATCACATATCTTTTATTTTTATTTCCTTCTCACTTCTCAAATTACAAAAACGATTAAATTAAAACGTAGGTATACCTACAACGTACTATATATCATTCATAAGCGAGAGCGTAGTTGTGATCGTGGTAATTAGCCTGGTACAATTAAGTTAAGCACATATGGCCGAAGCAACTTTCCCTTTAATGTAGTGTAAATTAAATTCCAAACCTTGGCTTATCTCATTCCCACGCCGCCTCACCCGCAGTATCTCCTCTCTTCTTTTTATTCAACCCCTTTATTTGAGAAACTCAGTTAACCTACATATTTTAATTTCATTTGTTATCAAATTAAATGATTTTCCGAATGAAAATCATCCTTATTGGAAAAATTTGTATTTATTACAATATTACGTGATAAGTACCTCATCCAATTTTGATTATATTATGGTTTGTTTTTTTTTTTTTTTTTTTTTAAGTTTCATATCATTTTTAAACCGAGTTTATGTAATTAATTTTATAGAGTTTCATAAATGCATTTGATTTATAACGTATATTTAATATTTACTTGTACTATGTTTCTTTTCCTAAGTATCCATGAGCTAAATTATTTTTTTATGTAAAAATCTAGATATATGTTTAGACTTTTTTTTTCTATTTTTAGAATTTTTGAATAATTTTTATGATATTCATTACCGTAACATTCTTTTTAAAAGAAATATGCATTTTTGTTATTTAAGCGTCGGATTTTTTTGTACAACCATAATTTTTTTTATATTGTATGATGTTTATCATTTTGATTTTATTTTCAGCCACCAACATTGATTTTTATTTTTATTTCTCCAAATCATTATATTTTGTAACAGTTGTATTCTAAAAATTTATGCAAGTAAAATTTAATTAACATTAATGAAAAATATTATTGATTACTCATATTATTATATAATTGATTGATTTTTTTTTCACTTGATTATTTATTTATTTGTTATGTAGTTTGTTTTTTTGTATATTGTTGTATAAGTAAACCATGTATTTAATTGATGTAATTCAATATTGTTTAAACAATAATTAATTCCAATGAAGTAGTGGTCCCTTGAAATTCTTACTTTTAAGGATTGATCTAGATACATGGTTGTTGCATTAATAAGTAAGAATTGATCTACATCTGTCTAGCTAGTGTCTACTACATAACAACGCATCTTTCACGATATCTTCATCATTTGAAAATAATTTTATGCCATTAGTAATTTTTCTCAAGTTTTTATCATTTTTTCGAGTAGTTTATTCTATTGTTTTTTATTTTATTTGTGATTACATTATCTTTTTTTACAGTTCGGTTTACTCCGTATGATAGTCTATAATTATATAAATAATTTCATTTGAGTCGGTTGGATGAGAAAAAAGATTATACATCGGAGGTACTACCTCAGAGTAGTATGATTTTGAGTTTTTGTGCATATTTTTCGAGCTTTTTAAAGTTTATAAATCAAATTTTATATCTTATATATGATGTTTTTTGAGTTCTATTGTAATTTTTTTGAGCTTAATATTCAAAATTAATAAACTCAAAAACTTTATAGTAAACTATACTATACTCAAAAACTTTATCGTAAAACTCAAAAACTATATTGTATGTGGTAGTACATCAGAGGTACAATCCACTTACTGCGGTAGGATGGTGTAAGTAATTAATTCACAACCTAAGTAGTGACCCCTTTAAAAGTCCTTCTTTTAAGGAGAGCATGCCAAGTAAGCTTCTTGGTTGTGAGAAAAAGGACTATACATCGGAGGTACTACCTCAGAGTAGTATGATTTTGAGTTTTTGTACATTTTTTTCGAGCTTTTTAAAGTTTATAAATTAAATTTTATATCTTATATTCTGATGTTTTTTGAGTTTTATTGTAATTTTTTTGAGCTTAATGTTCAAATTAATAAACTCAAAAACTTTATAGTAAAACTATACTATACTCAAAAACTTTATCGTAAAACTCAAAAATTATATTATACTCCCTCCCATCCAGACCAAAGGTTACACTTACCTTATTTGGACCATCCAAACCAAACTACCCATTCCTTTTTGGTAACAAATAAGACCAAATACTCCTCATCTACCCTATATATTTACACAAAATGCCATTACCCCACCCACCCAACTAACATTAAATATTCAAGTGGTCCTACTTCCATTCCAATACTACCCTTCTTTTATCAAAATTTTCTTAAAACTTGTGCTCCCTCCCATGTAACCTTTGGTTTGGATGGGAGGGAGTATGTGGTAGTACATCAGAGGTACTATTCACTTACTGCTTGGTTGTTGCTTTAATAAAGAAGGATGATTATCATGTGTAATAAATATTTAAAAATGACAAAAGAATAATATCAATCAATGATTAATTGATGCAATTGTAACAACTAGAAGCTTAATAAATCATGAAAAAAGATTGCTACCATGTTAATTGGTTTGACATTTCTTGTATAGTTGTATGTATGCATCTTGCACAAATATACATGGTGCATTGTCATGAAGTAAGTCTACAATATCATATAGTACTCCATTACTAGCTTAGGGTGACACTCGGTAATACCAGACGGTGATAGCAGATATCAGTACCACTCTCTCACATATCCTTATGTAAAGTCATTATTTTAGTAATTCTTGTACCATCCGGAGACGATATCTCATTTTAAACTTTTTAAAAGTTATTATAGACAACCAACTATTGCCATTTGATGACTAGTTGACTTATTAAAAGAAGTTAAAGTGTTAAAAAAAAAACAGTAAACTTCCAATAGCTAATTAAGAGTCATCATGACTTTTTGGCTAATAAAAGCCTGTTGTTTGATTCCTTCAACTTTCATATGATGTTGAACAAATAATGTCAACGTAATAATGCAATAAAAAAATGTATAAAACATAAAACACCATTAATAATAATCTTTGAAACATTATGAATGACTGATCTCATTAAAAACTCATCAACCATTACAAACTCAACAAATTAAATATCTCTTCTATTTCGGACTAATTAAAAGACACGTCAGCTAGCTCAACCGATAAACTCAACCAACATGTATACCACCCATGACTCCATGAAGCCAATCAGGTCAGCTAGCTCAGCTGATAAACTCGACAGAAATGTACTTGTAATGTAACACGACTGTGGTTTGCATCCATATTGTCCTATCGCCCTCACGACTTCCTTATAATCCGAAAAATATAACTTTGTAAACCAAAAAAAAAAATTGAAATTTTCTAAGTCGAAATAAAATAAAATTTATCTACACAATTGAGGGTAAGGATGAAGAAGTTGATCAGAAACATCAGGAGAACAACACCCACTTAAAGAAGCACTGTCATTACCATGAAATTGTTGGTAACAATCAAAATGATCATCATTGAAGAGTAATTCATCATCATTATTATCCCTCTTTTGTTCTACCATTTTCAAAATCTTGTCGAAAAGCGCTACGTCGCAAGGGATCTTAAGGACACCTTCTTGTTGAAAACCAAACTCTTCTTCGGCTTCTCTTAGTAGAATACCAAATGCTTGATGCCCTAAGTAATATGTTGGGATTACATATCTTTTGAGTTCTTTACCTACGCATACAGCTAAATACCCTTTTGGTACGTAATCGGTTGTTGAAACAGAGGAAACGGAATTATCTGAAAAAGATAACGTCTTTTTCAAGAATTTTATTCCTTTATTCGTTCCTCCGCAGTTACTGTTATTACTGTTACTGTTACTGTTACCGTTGTTGTTGTTGTTGTTGTTGTTGTTGTTTGAATTATTTGTTTTCGAACTTGCATGAGCAAGTTTTCTCCATTTTTTGAGGATTTGTTGAAGCCTAACAATTTCTCTAATTTTGTTAGACTTTTTTGCATCCATAATTTTTTTTTTTATTTTTTTTTTTGGGAAATTTTTCTAAGGAAATGTAGGGAAATGTTGGTGTAATGGGCTATTGGTGGAGCAACATGTTAAGGGACAATATATAAAGGGAAAAAGGGTTGAGTTTATTAATTAATTAAAAAAGTAGTGTAAGAATATTTTAATCTACCTGCTAAAGTGATATTTTAATTTTATTAATCAATTGGTGGAAAATGGAAATAGTGGAAGTTTAGATTAGTTTTATCAGTTGGTGTTGCAACTGACTCAAGACTCGGAAAATCAATCAGGGGAGTTTAATTTAGTGTTTCTATGTTTATGACTTTCCAGATTTCATAACAACTTGGCACTTGGGCCCCCTTGCTAGGTAGGTAGTTTAATTACCTCTGGTATCTTTGAGTGTAAAACCGTCTTATTGTCTTATACGGAGTATAAAGTGATAAAGAGGATTACGTATTATATTCCTTTGTCCTGCTCACTGCCGCCGCCGCCTACCTAGCCTTCCTCTCCACTTCTAATCCTTTCGCCGGAGAGGCTGCCATGCTTTGGCCCATCTCAGGCAAACCTCCATGGCGCGATCGGTTAACACATTTTTTCATTTCATGTCCTTTTGACATTTTAGAATCACTTTAACACTGGAGATTCCTCCTTTGTTATTCTCGGACTTAATTCGTTGATTAACGATATCTCCGGATTCCTTCCTTTATCTTGTTCATGTTGTGGATCATTCTTCGTTTATTGGTTGTTGTCAGTTGTCGACGTTGCATGTATCTCCGTCGCAGGGGTTTTCCGAGAGCCATTGTTGGGTACTTGCCTAGTTGCCTAGGAGATGTTCCCCTTCCCCTCACCCCCCTTCCCCGATGGTACTTTTCCCTGGTTGTACAAGGTGGTCTTTCTCCCTCTCAGTCGCTTGTGTTTGGATGTTCTGTTACGAGTCTGTTTTCCCCATTGTGGTTATGCATGTATCATTTTGGTGTTCCTTCTTCCCCCACCGGTTGGTCTTTACATGTCTTTTTTGGGGTTGTTCTTTCTTTGCATGTCGATTTGTGGTCTTGTGTGGTATCTTTAGGTTTCGTCGAGTTGTCTGGGATCAGGTCGTGGTTAAGATGACCCGTCCTTTTTTTGTCTGCGTTTTAGTGTCCTACTTCTTGGGTGTTGTTGGTGGATCGAGCTGGAGGTACGTTATGTTTTGAAGTCTGTCTTGTGTTCAAAGGTTTCTCTTCCTCGGATGTTACGGATATTTATTGGTTGTTTTGTGTTAATTCGTGTGGTTGTGTAGGTCTCGATTGCGTGGTGAGGGGTAGGTTTGTGGTGTTGGGAGGGATTGGATGCATTGGTTCTCTGTCTAGTCCAACGCAGAGTTTTAGCCTATTTTTCATGATGTTGTTAATAGTATTCTCCTTCTATTGGAGACTTACCAATGAGATTAACTTTGTTCTAGGTTTTCCTTGTGGTATCTTCGCTCTCTTTCCGTCAAATAATCTCATATATGGCCTGATTAGTTGCTCAGACTCCATAGACGTTGAAGTTTACTTTCTGTGGAATAATGGCCTCTCAAAGGCGTTGTTGCAAGTGACTATGATTTTGGTCGTCTATGTTGGTTTCACCACGAATCCTCCTTCGAGGTTCCTCACTCGGAATTTGGTTGGGTTGTGGTTGGGGGAGGGGGGGAGCTCTTATGTTATCAGTCTATTCGCTTGGTCTTCAAAAAGTAGAGATCGATCACCACGGTGTAAGAAAATATTTTTCGCTTAAGACAAGCTTGTTCGACTCATTCTACCCCTTTCATTTCTACGCTCTTGTGGCGTAAGTCCCCCTGGTTCGTTTCGTTGGCCTACGAGAGTTAGTATAGTGTTGATGGTTTGGACGGTGTTACTACCACCCTTCACCAGATTGCGGTTGTCACCGGTCGTACCACTAGTCATTTGGATACGCTAGTTTTATTAGGTTTATATTTGCTTTCATGTTGTATATCTCTAGGCTCAACTATGGCTCCGAATGGCAAAACAATATGTAGTTAAGTCTTTTTTTTTTTACTATTGCCAAAAAGAAAAGTTAATTATCATTGTTGTTTGAAATTTACTTCATACTTTTGAAATAATGATACTTATCAAATTAAAAGCTTGACACAGCAAGCCTATAATTTACTTCTCTTCTTCAAGATGTATGGGACACTCTCAGTTTGGATTGTATTATTCGACTGTAGAATTGGTCTCTCTTTAGACGGATTATTTTTCGTCTGAACCAATAAGACGAGATTTTGTACCCAGTTTACAAATAATAGTAAGCACGTTTGGAAAACAAGTCACTATTAGCTACTCCGTATAACAGTACCTGAATCATATCAATTACATTTGACAATAAAATGGGTACAAAATTTCGTCTTAAGGTGTAGACCAAAATAAGACCGTCTGGAATAAGAATTAGCCTTACCGTAACTTATACCAACAAGTTGCTTTGTCAAAGCTTGACACAGTAAGCCTATAATATTCAACTCACATGTAGTGATATTCGTGAAAGCCATAATCTACGGAGTACAAGTTTGTACAATTTACAATATACTGTTACATTATACTGTCTTAACAGTTTCAGACATTAATATCCTACTTATATATTGTCAAATATAAGTCCCCCTTCACCCCAACTCATTTGTGACGGTACGACCCGTCGCAAGCTTGCGACGGGTCAACTCCCCCTCATAAAGAATAAGTGAAGGGGCAAGTGGGGGTAAATGGATCCCCACTTACCTTGCCACTTGCTCTTTGTGAAGGGGGTTTGACCCGTCGCAAGTTTGCGACGGGTCGACCCGTCACAAGCAAGACTTATTGCCTCTTTTTAGTCTCCATATTCAATTTCTTGTAACTAGTAAGTCTTTCTTAAGACGTGTACTATTCGTCTAAAGTTTAAGACGGCTGAAATACTATCAAGTGGTGGTAATAAAGACAAAATTTTTGGTATTTTCTAGGCAACAAGTGAAGTGATTTTGTATGTATTCGATCCGTCTTAAGTTTTGAGACGGGTATTAACCGGTTGAAATGAGAATTTGTGTCTTGTAAGAAGTAATTCTCTGGGAAAACTATTTACAATATTACATTCAAAATCATAAAATAAAAGATCTTAATGTCCTCACTAAAGAAAATGGTGATTGACGTAAGTTATTTTAGTGGGTTTTCTTGGAAAATAAGTACTTGGTTTTATGCGTAGCTAGGTCTCCTGTGAGAGACTATTTAAAAATTAATGGGAAAATGATACAAAAAGTAATAAAATCGGTATACATAGGGCATTAATAAAAAATTATTATAAATATGATAAAATTATTTTAACGAAATGAAATAGACATTTCAATCACAAGCGATAATAAAAGGAATACGGAAAAATATATAAAGAAGTTCATCAAAGTGGTCTCTCATAAGTCCTAAGTCCTAACTAAATACTCCTTCTAAGATCTTTTTCAGAAAACTTACTATTAAACTGAAATAACTCGATTCTTTAAAACGTTATTTTATGTTATAAACGCATCTTTTTCCGCCATCGACTACTCGAAGATTTGCAAAAGAATTGCATAATGGTTGGTAGTTGACTAGTTGGTACATTGTATTTGTACAAACTTCTAATTTCTAATTAAATAGCCTAAGAAACAATGATTTTTCATCTTCAATAGGCGTGGACTTTAATTCGTCATTTTCTAGACAAATGTTGGTTGTTTCAGCCACATTTTTGTTTTCTTCTAGGATAATTAGGTATTACCGTTATCTGCTTTCACACCATTAACCACCATGTAGAAATTAAGATATTGCTATGCAACTTGTTTAATATTTTAATAATATGAGCTCTTCGAAATACTAACGGGATTCGAACACAAGTCATAAACATCTCATTTTATAACTTTATCAGTTGAGGTAGCTGACACTTTTTAATGCTTGTACTTTCCATTTAACAAGAAAATTTAGCTCCAGACCTAGCGGATTTGAGTGCTCTACAGAATAGTTTTTAAAATTTATTTTTCGACATTCATTCGGGTTCGATCTGAGAATGATATTCGGTTAGGGATCTGGAAATGAAATGTCAAAAAGTGAAGTACATGAAAGAATTAGAATCCGGAATGTTGGTAAAATGTTGCATGAAAATATGTGGACGTTTAAGAAAACTTAAGAGCACATGCATTGTAGTGATGTACTACCTCCATTCAACTCCACATGGTAGGTTTCTATTTTTGACACTATTCACAAGTCGGAAGAATCTTTCAATTTCCGGCTAATGCATAAGAGAAAATATATTCATGTGGATCTTGTTTGATTCATCTTTAAGAGTATATTAAAAATATCTAACTTGTATAATTTTTGCAAATACGTAGCGAACTATATTTACGATACAAAACGCGCGTTGGCAAACGTGAAAAAAGATAAGTGTAGTGTGGAGTTGAATGGAGGGAGTATGTGTTTTGATTACTTGATTGTGTTGCACATTCAACTCCTTCATATCCGCATAGAGCTTCAACGTAGATCCACGGGACCATTCATACATTTATCAAATTTAAAAGTCGGTTTTTCTAACATTTACCTTCTGGTTGATTAGTTGACACAAATTTAAATGTTATTTTTATGGTAAATTGATGAAATATATCATTAATAATTTTATTATTGAAGATGTCTAGCTACATCTAATGGTTAAGATATATGTATTGTGTACAGTAGATCACAAGTCTCACATAACTTTTCTTCCATTTTTGTGATAGAATCAGTACTAGAAATTAGGTATTATTTTTAAAAGGGAGCGCACGAGTTATCTAATCCAAACTAAAATTTTCAATTTTTTTAGCGGTGACAACTTCTGTTAACCTCCCCAATAATTAATTACTCCGACTTTGTATTGCTCCTTCAAAAAATATTATACGGAGTAGATTTTATTGGAAAATATATACTCCGTATAATCGATTTTAACCTACTAAATTATTTAGAGTGGCGCTCAAAATCAGATATCAAATCAAAATTCATTTAATTTACAAATATAATAATTTAATCTCACATTCAAATGCCTACTTTAACCAATGATCCTTAACTTCTTTTTAAATATATTTAAATGTGGTATACTAGTAGTACTTAACTTAATAAATTTAATCATTTAATCATTTAATCGTCCAGGGTATGTCTAGGTTACATACGTACATACGTACTAATGTCACATGCCATTTTCATTTATCCTACAATTTTTTATGTTGTATTAAATTTGTAAAATGATAATTAGTAACACAAGATCATTTCCTTGGATTACAGGATAATTTGAAAATTATACGTACATGTTAACATTTAAAAATTAATAATTATATTTTTAATTAATGATTAATCAAGTTTTTACAGGACGGTTTCGTACCCTAAATATAATATAGCTCCGTAATAGTACTACCAAAATCACATGCACCAATAATGATTCTCATGTAAAATAATCTTCAAATTGTATTATTGTCTCATTACTTAATTAAAAATTCTCGTTTCAGACGAAACACATGTAACCATTTTATGACAAGAGAATGATGCTTTAGCTACTGAATTAGCAACTGAGTGAAACTCAGTAGCTAAATATATAACTTAGCGACTAATGTTGAGACAAAAAATATATTTAGTCTCTACATAGCAGACTAAACTATAATGGTAGCTAATTACGTCTCTATTTTAGAGACTAAATAAAGGAGGTAGCAAATTTAGTAACCAATTTAAGTGTTTAGATACGAAAGTTTGTCGGTAGCTAGAGTTGTCTCTATATACGTCGACACAATATAACAGAACAATCTATTTGGCCGCTACGTATGAGACCAACGAAAATTAGTGTATAAGTACGTAGTTAATATAGAGACAATACAAAGTGAGTAGCAAATTTAGTATCTAATTTTAGTTGTTTGCTACGGAAATACATTGGTAGCTAAAATTAATTTTCACTATCATGTATATTGTACATTTATACAAATTAAATATCAATGTGAAATATACTTTTGAATTATTATCAGTACACTTATATTATTATAATTATTATTAAAAAGTACTTTGTAATGCTCATACGTAACAATGACTTTTATCTTAACTAGATATTCATTACCCAAATAGTCAATAATCTTCATGTGCCTCAATGGTTAGAATGTCAACATGTTTGTCCTTTATTTAGCAACAACTATAGCTAATTAGGTTCCACCTTGTACATTTTTACTAAAAATTTAAGCATATAAATCTGATCATAAAATAATCACTTATGGTTCGTTTGAAGATTTCAGATGAAAAAAACGGTCATCTAAAATGAGACCTCCTCTTAATCATAATTCACAAATATGGGTCCATTATTATTTTTATTTATATTATTTGGTTGTTTATTATAATCTCTAGGCAACAAAGCAAGAGTATGTTAGTTGTTGTCACATGCATTTCATTCATACCATTTTCTCCATGATCTTTCCAAAGCAACACCCAAATAAAATCTGATTTAAGCGTGTATGAGTGTATGTATTACAAGAACTGAATATTTGTAATTATTTTTGAGGTATGTTGTAATGTTGGGATTTAAATGATTAGGGACTTAAGAGTGCACTAATTGAGAAAAGGTTAATCCACCTATATATATGTTATAGGCAGTGACGGACCCATGATTTTTGAAATGGGAATGCAGAAAAGTTATAAGTGCTAGTCGTGTAAGAATAAAAGACGGGAATGGGTGCGCACCTGTTGATCTGCAACTTGTTTAACTCAATCTAAAATAGAATATCTCGTAATTAAAGGCACCTTAGAAAAAAAAAATATGTGCATTGTAATAAAGAAAGCATGCTTAAAATTTTGATCAATAATCTACCTATTTTTTTTTGCATCATAGGTAATTAGGTGTTCCATATCAACAATAACCGTATATATTATGTACTGTATATAGTATAAGTATTACTAATTTAAAACTCAAAAACTTAAACTTCGAATTCCTATTTAATTTAATCTTTCTAACATCCCGCATAATATGTATGCAAACCTAATCGAAAGTAAGTACAATTATATACAGTTGAACACTATATAATTATATTACGAGTAATATATCTACCTACTACTTATAAAGGGTTAAAACACAAAAACTCGAATAAATCTTTGTATTAAGAATGATAATGACATTGTACCATGTAAGTTGTAACGATCTTAAAAAAGATCAACTATAAATAAAAATAGTAGGAAAGTAGGTGGGTTGGTAACAGATTCCTCGTAGCCAACCCTTTAGTTAATGTTTTCCCAAATTCTTACTTCAGATAGGCAAATTTCATCTGAAAAATAAGACGGGATTATGTTGTCACTTATTGGTAAAATGTAAACATAACTTATGACAACATGTTTTCAATAACGGTCACATCTAGCTGTAAAGTAGTTACAAATTCCGTCTTATTGTTTCAGACCAAAATGGTCCGTCTGAAGCGAGATAAACTGTTTTTTTAAGGGACAATTCCAAGTTGAAAACAACAAATTAAAGACATGCATAGTTCTAATTCTCAAAGTTGTACTTGTTTATTCGAGTATACTTTGGCTTTCCAATTCCGTTTTGAGGTACGTGTCATATCACGGGTTTTCAGTTAGTATGTACCAACCTAATGTATATTTGGAACTATATATATTAATCATTTTTGAAAGAAATTATTACGGATATAATAATTTAGATAATATCATATCACACCTAAATTACGATAAATATATGCAAATAGTGGAGTATAATTATAGGGTGACACGATTAGCTCGAAAAAGTTATAAGATACTGCGGCCATGATGTATTATAGACAATGCGCCATAATTAATGAAAATGTGCGTATTATTTTTGTTTCATTTAGATTATGTGAGAAGTATTAACATCGCTAATTTTCTTAGTATTTAGGAAATATCGTGAGTATAACGAATATCGTTAGTAGTAAAGTCGCCCTAGCTTTTATCAAGCGGCCTAGTCTGTAACATCTCTTTAACCTAATTTTTAGTGACTTGATCTGAACATGGATACTTAATTTCACTACATATAATAAGGCGGCTGGTTAACATCGACGACGTTTTAGGAAATATCGACGACGTTTTCATTACAAAAGACGATAATGCCCTTATGCATTAAACTCTCTATCTCTCTTCTCTAATTCTCCCAAAATCAAATACAATTAATTCAACTAAAAAAATTTAAAAATTACAACAACAACAATTTTACTAAATCGAACAACAACAATCTCACTAAATCGATTATCATGACGGACGAACAATCTTCAATATGTTTACAAATTAATCAAAATTTATATTTATCAATTTTTTTTGCCCGGAATTCGTTAACTGTACATTTAAACTTAATTAAGTTAAATGATTTACGTTATTTCTTAATTAGTTATAATTCAAATGCGGATTTTTTTTTTAAAAATTTAGAAAACATACCATGGTCAGACGAAGAACTGGATGTCATGGACCATGGCCAGACCTCCATTTCCAACGTCTGACCATGGTTGGACGTTGGAAATGGACGTCTAGCCATGGCCAGACCTCCATTTCCAACGTCCAACCATGGTCAGACGTTGGAAATGGATGTCTGGCCATGGCTGGACGTCCATTTCTAGGGTCTGGCCATGGTTATGAAACCCAGTTTACTATTCAAAATCCACTAAAATACTAACCCCCTCCCCACCACCGCCACCACCGGACCTAAAACATATATCATCGAACAAATTAATTTAATCAATTTAATTAACAAATTATAAAAATATTTCAAAGAAACCATGAACGGACTTTTAATCAAAAAATTCAAACCATGTGCGAATTTTTTTCTGTGGAAATCCAACCATGGTGGGATGAAAAAACTGGAAATCCCACCATGGTTGGACAACCATTTCACACGTCCAACCATGGTTTGACGTGTGAAATGGTTGTCCAACCATGGTGGATTTCCAGATTTTTTCATCCCACCATGGTTGGACAACCATTTCACTTGTCCCACCATGGTGAGATTTGGGGGAAAAAAAATCCCCCATGGTTGGACGTGTGAAATGGTTGTCCAACCATGGGGGAAATTTTTTTTCCTCCAAATCTCACCATGGTGGGATGAAGAACTCGGAAATAAAAAATCGATTCTTTGTTTCTTTATACAAATTATTAACACAAATCTAACAACAAACAACAACATCACATAAATATAAGATTTTACAACAAATCTAACAAGAAAACAAACAAAAAACTTTGGGAAAATGAAAAACTAAGAACAAACTAATTACAAGTTTACAAATTAAACCAAGAACAATCTAATAACTAAAAGTTTACAAATTAAACCAAAAACTAACAACAAATTAAAACAAAAACTAAAGGTTTACAAATTAAAACAAAAAAACTAACAACAAATGAAACTAGATCCATAAAATTAAAAAAAAAAATAAGAACACTAAACGGCGGCACGACGGCAAGCCTGGCTGGCGGCACGGCTGCAAGGCGGGTGCGGGGGCAGGGGTAGGTCCGGTGGTGGCGGAGGTGGGGAGGGGGTTAGTGTTTTAGTGGATTTTGAATAGTAAACTTTGGGAGAAAAAAAGTTTAGAGAGAGAAAGGCTAAGGGCATGAGACGTCTTTTTTATGAAAAATGTCGTCGATGTTTTACAATCCGGTATAATAATCTACAAAAGCTAGTTTATATAAAGAAAATTATAGTATGTAATCACCGAGCTAAAAAGGGATTACGCAAAATTTAAAAATAATTCAAAAGGATAGTGAATATAAACTTTCTAGAGAATTTAATTCTTTTTCAAAGGGATTTGTGAGAACTCGCTCATTTATTTTCCCTTGTTCACTACCTTCATATAATCATATTGTGTATGTGCTAATAAAATAAATAAGTATAAAACGATATGAAAAAAAAAAAATTTGCCTTAAAATTAGAAATACTTTGGAAAGACTATAATTATTCAGTCTGTCCAAATTATTTGTTTGTCTTTTATATTTATGTATATTTATTGTGAGAGATATTTTAATTAAAGACAAATAAATGATTGAGACAGAGAGAGTGTAAATATCAAATGATATGGTGTATATGAATTTATCAAATAATAATGATAAAAAATAAGGTATATCGGAGTACAAATTTACATGTAATTTTACATTTTTACACAAATCACCAAATAATCATATAATGATCAGTTGGTCTTGCTTCAGACGGACCATTTTGGTCTGAAGCAATAAGACGGGATTTTGTAACCACTTTACAGTTAGATGTAACCACTATGGAAAACAAGTTGATATAAGCTGTGGTTACATTTTATCAAAAAGTGGCAACATAATCTCGTCTTATTTTTCAGACGGAATTAGTCCGTCTGAAATAAGAATTTGTGTATAATGATATAACATCAATCATAAGTTTCCAATAATTCGAAGGTATAATTAGCTGCGCGTTAGAAAGCAACTCTCTACTATCTCACACAACCATCACAATCATTCTGCCTCCAATCATTATGGGAGACTAATATTTAATTATTTAATTCTTATTTATAGCTTGTTAAAGTTAGTTTAGTGTAATCAAATGACAAATGGAAATCTATAATAATTAATAAACATCAAGTAGTATTCACATCAAATCGTATTGCTTGTGACGGTCACAAGTAAAAAACCTCTCAGAAGTGAGAACCCCTTACTTGCCTCTTTGTCTCACATCACAAGCTTGTGACAGATTTTGTCTACTACAATTTTACAAATGAGAATTTGTGTATTCAGATGTACAAATAAACGGCTACTCTCTCTGTCTTGACTCTTGATACATGAATAATTATCTATGGTCGAATTTACACCCAAATAAGTAAGAAAAACCAATAGGTAGCTACTAACTCGAACCAAGAGACAAGCCTCGGTCTTCATTTAGGCCGGGATAATTTTACCCAGTCTAATTGATTTTTTTTTGGTGAAAAGGTCTACTTGTTAGACATTTTGAGGAAACATGAAATCCGAGACGCATATAAGGGATTTAAAGTCACTTTGGGAAATACAATCGGCGATGGATATGGAATTTTTATATCCTTATACTCCTTATTTTATTATAGATGGATATGAGAAAACGGCACAAATATTTTATTTATCTTTAGTCGGTTGTGTCCATTTTCTTTTAAAACAACAACAACAACAAAGCTTTAGTCTCAACATGGTCTGGGTTGGCTAACGTGAATCGTGGTTTCATTCTACTCTACGGTCTTAGGTAAATAAAGCAAAGTAAACGAAAAAAGAGCTTTATACTCTTATATCAGTATAATCATAGTATTATTGCTTTTTGTTTTACATTGTAGGAGTAGTAGTTTCGATCTTAAATCATAGGACAATAATTTAACTATATAAGTCGAAATCGATATCTATCGTAATCTGCTAAGGATCGATAACGATGGTGTATTGTGTGTAAGATTTGGAAGGCATAACAAACCAATATTAAAGATTGGCTTGAGGAATGATATACACGGATTATATATCACAACTCACAAAACTACTCATAAGAGGCTAATAAGAGGTTAGTCGATTTAATTAAGTTTAAGATAATGAAATGAAATCGGATTCTCTCAATCTCTCCCGATGATAACCCAACTCCTACCTTGGTACGTAAAACGCTCTATGCAACATCCTTAAGACTCAAAAACACCCCTGTCCCCGTTTTTGGTACAAAAAAACTTATTTAAAACGGATATATCCATCTTAAACTTTATCTGTGTCAAATATGATAGATTAAAATGGCTAAGAAGACCCAAGTGAAGTGTTATTTGACTGTGTTTAATCTTAAGATGGTATTGACCATTTAATAGGAGACCTATTGTTTATGAAGTTTCTTCTGTCCATTGTAAGATGTGGAATGAGAATATCCACAACTTTTTTGTGCAACAAGATTAATTCAATTGATATTGATAGCAACCATTGAATACATACAAAGTTTTATGTAGGCTGTGCTAGAAGCCTAGAACAAAAAGTCTCCTTTAAACGGGTTTTTTCCGTCTGAAATTAAAATGAAGAAATTGTAACCCATTTATGATAAAATTAAAAGGTTACCAGGACAATTTTATAATAAGATGTGAATAACTTGAGATGTAATATTTTATCATTACATGTCGCTTTTTATTACATAATGACGATATTTTCTACGTCTTAATTTCAGATGGAGAAAGTCTGTCTGAAATGAGAATTTGCCTGCTGCAAATACTTTCACTTTAAATTATTTTCATACATTTTTTTAAAGTAGTATTTAACGGGAAACACATTTTTTTTAATCAGATTTCTCATCCTAAGCACATTTTGATTTGAAAATTATAATTGAAAAGACATAAATAATCAAAGAACTAAAGACACTTTGATATTTTAATGAAAACAATTTTTTTTTTTATTTAACATGAATCGAATTGTATAAATGTATAAATTTCACAAATTAGTTTTACCAATTTTGTGGTTATAAAGCTAGTAATAATAGTTTATAATTTATTTTTTAATACGAAGTATATATAGTTTATATTTTAATGAAAATATTATCGTTTGTATCATTTTAATTTAAATATTACAATTTTAATTTTATGAAAAGTTTATAATTTAACGAAAATATTATATAGTATTAATTATAGATTATACATCATAATAAGATAACTATTCATTTTGTTTCCTTATTTAGTGTGTATTTTGGAGGGAAAACTAATTGGATTATATCAACTTGTTTTCAATAGTGGTTACATCTATAACTGTAAAGTGGTTACAAAATCCCGTCTTATTGCTTCAGACCAAAAATGGTCCGTCTGAAGCAAGACCAACTGCTTTCTTTTAGTATAAGAGGATGTATCTCAACTCTCAAGTACTCCCTTTATGATAGGCACTCTTCTCAACGTACTAAAATATTACAGTACTCCTATAACTTAAGAATCAATGAATAATCATTCAATAGGCCCTATGTTGCCAAAGGCAAAATGACCAAGTTCAATTCCATCATATTACTTCCTGAATCTCAACTCAACTGATTGTTTATATTTTGTGTAGGATTTAGTACAAATATTGGGGAACAGTTGGTCTTGCTTCAGACGGACCATTTTGCGATTGGGGAATGGTGTATGTAACACACATATTACAATTACATTTCCAAGAATAAACTGCATATGAAATGGTATCATAGTAAACTACGAGTAGTAACTACAACTATATGCTGTAACTAAAGCTGAAAAAGAACCTTACCACTTGGTTGACAAGGGTGAAGTTACATACCTAAACAATTACTAACATTTAAGAATAATAATGACTTTTGCAAATAAAATGGATAAATCTAACTCGAGTTTCCATAATGTACATCAGTCGAAAAGGAACCTGAATTATACTGCCTAATTGATGTCCTGCAACTCTGGAGCAATCACCCTCCTTAAACCCCGAGATAATCGGCCGTTGTTGGGTAGTGAGCTCTCCAAAAACATGTAGAGGCATAATAAGCACAAGCCTGTATTAGAAAAATTGTACAAGTTACTTAAAAATGACAACCACCGTAACCAGTAGCGGAACAACATATTAGATAGATAGCAGCGTCTACTGGTCTAGAGACCACGCAGATTTCTTAGCTAATGAGCCCAGTCAAACTCTACTAAGAATTAGATTTCTTGTTATCCATGTTTAAAGGGTGTGCATTTTTTACTTGTTAAACGAAGCAGGAATGTAGGTTTACTGTAGCTCATTTTTTTGCCAGATTACGATATTTGTTAGGGAAGTATTTTGTTGCCAAAGCATAGCCTTGAATGCTGAAGCCGATTCGTCCACCCAGGACATACAGAGTGCACCATTCAAATAAACTAAAAACTCAGTATGCTTGATAAATCAACCTTTTTTTAAGGTTTAATACTCATTTCTAATAAAAAAAATGGCTCCCTCATCAATCTCTGAAGAAGGGTGAAAATACTTAAATGCACCACAACAAAAACATTAAGTTTATTCTTCAGCACACCAATGCAGCAATGCATATATATTTTTCGAAGTTGTTCCCAAATTGAATTATAGAACAGTGCAATAAAGACGAATAGTAAGTGTACAAAAGGATGTACCAGCATAAGCAATTGTGACTCCAGAGATCATCCTTCCTAGAACTGACAGAAAATACAAACAGATTACTACCTGAAAGAAACATAACACTAGTATGTTAGAAGTATATCCGTATGATACTACAAAATGATACAGAATTCACTTGAAAGTTGCATGAACCTAATTTGTTAAATAGTAAAAGGCTTGCTTGGAGTATAACTTCGGGTGCCCCAATTTTGGTAAAAGGACAATCATACAAAATTTGATACCACAGCAGTAGATGTCAATTCGCAAAATAGACGTAATAGTTAATAAGAATATAATTATGAGTCAAGAAGCACACATAAAGATTTCAAAGGTGATGATGGTTACAATCAATAACGATTCGGAAACATGACTTTGGTTCATCTGCTAGAAATTGTCAAACAGAAGCTTCTAGTTATTCGGGTTGATCATTCGGGAACTCGGGCTGGGTCAATTTCGCTAGGTCTAGTTATAACTAACAAACTGCAGCTAAATTACCCCCTACAAGCTCTGTCATCTCTTAGTTCTCTCAAATTCCACCTTATTTAAATTAATCCAATCGCACACAACCAAAACAACTAACCGCCGGGCAATGAGCTCCAAACAATTTGACATGACACAACTGCTCAAAAACTGGTAGCAAAGGATTAACGTTAGAGACAAGTTTTTTTACCCTAACAAAGAGCTTCTTGTCATGGCCAGTAGCAGCAACTCGAAGAACAGACTCAGCAGCCCCAACCGTGTTCGCCAAGCAAGCAAAAAAATTGTTTGCAGCGTCGTGTGAGATCTGCCACTCTAATGGATCCACTGGAACCCTACATTCACATATATACACCAATCCGGAAAAAAAAGCTAGAATTAGATTCCACCACTTCAAAATCAGGACACCCCTCACATAACAGACCTAATCAAAATTTCCAAAGTTTACTGACTTTATGCAGATACACAACTCTTTAAAAGCAAAACAACTTTCGTCAAGTAAACAATTACCATAGTCCCTAGCCCAAGTCCCCATGATTGTATCTTAAACTCATAATGATTTACAATCCAAACATCCTACTTTGAGATTATTATCATCCTAATGATTTTGCAGGACGCCCGTAATCCCGAATCCAATCATTAAACAACAGCTTCAACAACGCCTCGATGCCTCAAAGGCCATATTCGGTCTTACCAATGTGCTAAAAGCACCTAGATGTTGTTGGATGACTACACAAAAATTACTCCTATAATCGCAATGCTCAACTCCCCACTCTAAAATAAAGGAAGCACAAAATTGCCAACTATTCGGTGAATCATTTACCCCCTATTCATCACACAGTCCAAATTAAGTAACAAGACTCTTTAGCTAAAATTGAAACAACTACGGTCACAAAGTATAACTACATTCAAGCAAATTCCATCAGTAGAACATCATCATCCAATATTCAAACTTTTCTTATAATCGTAATGCACTACACAAATCTGATTCAAGTTCATACACTACACTGTGCTTGAGGAACCGGCATGGAAAAAGAAGGATTGACCACATATTTGATCCCTATTTGCATTTTAGGGGATTGGTTACTAAGTCCAATAATTCTTACGCAAGAATAGGCCTAATTCACGAGAAAATCAATGTAAATCACAACAAATCACTCAAAAAGAAAACTCAAACGATAACTAAACTCGAACGACATCATCTCAAAAACTCAAACTTTTCCAACAATTGTAACATGCTACACAAATCTAGTCCAAGTTCATATACTACACTACACAGTCCGATAATTCTGACACGCGAATACTATACCTAATTCAGGAGAAAATCGACGAAAATCTCAACAAATTCCTTCAAAACAAACGAACAACCTACACAGTCCGATCATCCCAAAACAATAACAAACCTAATTCATGAGAAAATCAACGTAAATCACAACAAACTAATCAACAAAAACAAAAGAACTTCAAAATGCAATTATTATAAAACAATAGAAAACCTAAATCATGAAAAAATCAACGAAAATCACAGCAAATTACTGAAAAACAACAAAAAAGCAGAAATCGAAAGACAAATTGACATACGAGATGTTAAGG
>JAIUZE010004909.1:0-46126 GCA_022085475.1 Heliosperma pusillum
TCATTGGGGTGGCTTGGCTTGGGTTGTTCTTGACTTGTCATAACTTGTTGTTTAGACCTTGTAACTCGAGCTTCCATCTGAGGGGTCAAGCTTGTCTTGTATGTGGTTTGATCATCAAGACCCCTTGGGTGAGCTCCTGCTGCAGAGTACAAAGCACAAGACAAAACCGTGCTCAAACCGTATCATTTGTAAAAACCGACTCAAAGTGGGACATATCGAAAAACCGGCACGAAACATGTGATACAAGCGAATAAAATATCATATACCCAAAACATGAATATTATAAGACTCTACGTAAAATTATACGATAAACGGATCATGCGAACTATTATAAATTACGAGTTTTAGAAATTATAGGAAATGCATACAGCCGTGTTCCTGGCCGGTCAGGGGACCGGCGGCCGGTGGGCCGGCTCAGAACACAAGACAAAAACCAAAATCATAGAAAACAGGGGAATGTAGTCCAGGCCGGTCGGTGGACCGGCGGCCGGTCGACCGGCTCAGAACTCCCCTATACAAAAATTCCCAAAATTTCAAGATTGTTACTGATGTGTTCTCAGCCGGTTGGCAGACCGGCGGCCGGTCCACCGGCAGGGAACACCAGTTCACCCGTGAGCTTTCCTCACTTGTCCAATTCATTTCAATTCTCATATATACTTCAAACAATCATCAACAATCAATATACATCATCAACATTCATCATATAACAACATTCATTAATCATACCATGATTCCTAAGCTTCTAATCGTATTCTAAATACGATTTCTAGCATATAAAGCATGTAAAACACGTAAATGATATCGAGTAACCCTTCACCGTTACCTTTACGCGTCTTTAATCGATTACTAAGCCTTCCTAGTGGTCTCCACCTACAATTAGGTAATTAATAAAAGATGAATATATTTCACCTTGAGAAAGACGGATAATTTAAAAAGCGAGAAAGACGGTAATTTTATCACTAATACGGATAGAGGAAGGTAAGAGGGGAAGAATGAGACGAACTTACGTGAATTCCGACAAGAAACGAGGGAGCTACGATCATCCAAAGATTGGATCAAAGAGAGAGGCAAGGTTTTGGTTGCTTAAGGAAGAAGAAATGTTTTTGGTGTTTGTGATAATGAAATAGGTTAAGTGTAGTGTGATATTTTATAAAGCAAAAGTCAACAAAAGTCAAAGACGACTCAAAAGTCAACAAAAGTCAAAGACGACTCAAAAGTCAAGAAAAGTCAAAGACGACTCAAAAGTCAAGAAAAGTCAAAGACGCCTTAAGACGGGATTCTCATGGAATCTCGCGGAAATTCCAAATACGAACTCGGAAATTCTAAATTCGACTCGGAACATAAAATTCTATATTAAAACTTAAATTTGTTGAAAAGTATCCGTAAAATATTTTCACTAGAAAAATAGGGTACATTTCCGGGTGTTACACCTCCAACTTGAATCACTTTGATTGGAGCTTTAAAATTCAAGATATTTTAGTTTGAAGTTGAACCTTATACATGCTTTTCAATTAGTTTCTTCATAATGAGCCCATATCATCTTCTCAATGATCATATTAGCTCGTCCTATCCTCAAATTTGGACTCCCGATATTCCATAGCAGTGTTGAAACCCAAGCCAAAGCTCTCTAAATCCTCATTGTATCCAAATAAGCAAGTAAAGTGCAGTAAAAGCGCTTAAGTCCTGCAAAGTACAAAACAACATACCACAAGCAGTAATGTGGGAAAAATATAGGTACATAGCTCTAAAGAGCTCAAAAGGTAGCTAAAAAAGGGAATAATAATGTATAATAAATGATATATGAAATGGATATATCAGCTTTGTTGTAGTAATACTCCATGTTAACCAAAGACTTTATTCGGGTGGAGTGACCCTTGAAGAGATCCATTGATAAACTTATTTGACTAGTGCTTAAAAGAGTTGAAAATAGTACTCTTATCAACAAAGTGCACTTTCTTTTCTTATAACTCCATAGTTAAGCGTGCTTGATTGAGAGTAGTCTTAGGATGGGTGAACTCCTAGGAAGGTTCTTAGGATGCGCTTGAGTGAAAACAAAATGTGCTGGAAATAACCCGTGTTGATCAGTGGGCCATGTACACATCCACGAGCTACCTTGAGTGACCGCTTCCGACCCATGGTTTGGGACGGGGTGTTACAGTCGTTATTCCCATTGGTCATCATCCTCAATAAGTCACACTCGAAATTTCCAAAACTAGTGGGATTCCTTGATATCTCTCAGTTGTGTAGGTTAGTCTTGACTCTTGAGTGCAATTTAATTATATTGGTCCGGATTTCAATAAGTCTAGGGGTAATACATCAAGTACGAGACAAGGGGTGAAACTGGATGGAGTAATGTGTAATACTGATTGAAGGTTGGTATTTGAAGAAGTCTCTTTGTCACCTTTATACAGTTATAATCATTGTTCGATAATAGTTAGAGCTACTGGATTTGCTCCAATACCGAAGGTGCTAAGACCTTTCCGCTTTTAGAAGACTTGCTCATGGCAAGAAATTCATAGACTTGGTGCAATAATTTTTAAAAAATGAGTCCTCATTCCAATTCATTAATGATATTGCGTAGCATTTAATTCTAATTTTATTTGCTAGTAACAATTATCCAGTGATTTCATAACAACTTTGGCCACTTCCCTCAACTTACCAGTTATAACGTATAAGGTCTTGATAAGGATTATACGATTGCGGAGATTCTAGAAGTGACTAATCAAATGTTACATTTTAAAGCTTTAGGTCTCATATAGTTTTCAAGTGATTTTCTTTCGATCTCAAAGAGAAGTTGTACATCTGAGATTGCGGAGATCCTAGGGTCCTCTATTACAAAAAATTCCACACTTTTTAGAAGAGGCCTTTATTGATTTAAACGCAAAAACCGAGAGTCCTAATTTACTGGTAACCTGCGTCTTGTTAGTGCATAACGCGTGTTTCGTGACTCAGCAAGTCAGTTCAAGATAGTTGTCTTTGAGAAAACTGTACTTGCAACAATCACCAAGATAGAAGTTTAAGCTTAAGAAGGGGACTCATCTTAGCAAAACATAACTTCTGAAATAAAATAGTCATGCAAACGGCCTTTCAGCCTCTTTTCACCTAAAAAAAGAACAAATTAAATAAACAAATGAATCTCAACAATTTCTTTTTAAGTTTTTTTACTAACCAAACATAACAAAAATTGTATACCTTACTATGATTTCTATCTTTGGACCTGTAATTATTTTTTTCCAAACAATTTCATGCGTTTTTAGGCTTACAGAACTTATAAATCTCAAATAAAAAATTATTGTTTAAACACAATCATCATTTATATTCAATTTAATTTTTTTATCAAATTTTTTTGATAGTATCAACTTGTTAGTGAATTATAAGAACACCATATTAAAATTCATTACAAATGTATTGCTAAAATCCACTATTGCAGGTTTTACAAGTTAAAATTTAATGCATATTAATTTTCTCTAGTTTAGAAACTCATTCCATCCTAGTGTTTGGTTGGAGGTTTTGGAATGGATTCAATCCATCCTAATGTTTGGTTGGAGGCTTTTGGAATGGAATTACATACCTAATGGATTCTAACTCCATTCTAAACCCTTCAAATCCCATACCCATACATGCACCTAAGATTCTAACTCTATTCCACCTTATTACTAATCTTTACTTACTAAAGCAACAACCACAAAGCCTATGTGGCGCTATGTGGTTGAAAGTCAATAAGTCAAAAAGAGTTTTTTTCATTCCTGAATTTAAGGACCATGTTCTATGTGCTAATTAATTAGCACTTTGTATGTAACAATTATACAAATGTTTACCGTAAAATTGTTTCAGCAATACCTTATACATATGACTTATAATATAGCATGCATATATACAAATACACAAATATAAAATTACAAATTCAAATAATTATAATTACAACATTAATCTAAATAATTATATATCACGACTTTTGTCAGAATTGTTCGTCTATAATATCCTAAATGATTTCCAATCATAAATATACTTAACATCAGATATTATATTTATATATGTCTTAAAACCAAAACAAATTAATGTTGTACTTTTATTATTAATAGGAGAATACTATTATTAATATCAAAAATTTTATTTAAAAAAAGAATATTAACAAGGAATATTATTAATTTTTAATACTCCTATTAATATAAAAAAAATTAGATAAGAGAAATTGATTTAAAAACAATAAGAAACCGAATCAAAGTGATATCATCAACAAACCATCCACAAA
This sequence comes from Heliosperma pusillum, assembly GCA_022085475.1. Taxonomy (NCBI): domain Eukaryota; kingdom Viridiplantae; phylum Streptophyta; class Magnoliopsida; order Caryophyllales; family Caryophyllaceae; genus Heliosperma; species Heliosperma pusillum. The sequence continues at coordinate 4,253 of JAIUZE010004909.1, forward strand.
TAAAAAAACTTAACCATCCTTTAACAAAAATATAAAAAAAATATTTACATATATAATATTTGAAATAGTATTCTAAACAAATTGATTTAAAAAAACAAGTGAAAAATCTCAGTTAATGTCAAATTATTTATCCATGTAATTTGATAGTTACAGAATTAATATGTCTTATAACTTATGAGGGTGTATAGCGTGATGGAGTAATAGAGTTAATTACTTGAGTTGTGATTTCTAAGATCAACGTCACAAGAAATGATGATGATAAATATAGGCATTTGTAGAAGTGAGTTAAAAATGGATTTTGATCACTTATCATCAAATAGCGGCGGGCGAATGAGCGAGTAATAGGGTTTGTGAGGGACGATGTAAAATTGTGGGGATAAGTGCAATTTTTATGGATTAATTTTAGATATAAGTTGACTGAATCGTCTTAAATATGCACGGGTTAAAATTTAAATTTAAATTCAGACCAATTCAAGAATTTGTATTCATTGAAAATAGGTCAACACGAGTCCTTTGCACGGGTTAGACAACATGAAAAATGGGTTTAACAAGAGGACATATCGTACTACAGCCGCTTGACCATCGATCATAAATAACATATCATTTATGCTAATCGCAAACGAAATTTATAATTCGAATCTAAAATCTTAAATATGACCTTTATATAACTCAATATTTACATTTGCAATTTAAAATTATTGAACAAACAGCTACGTAATTTATTTTAAAACATTATCATGAAGATAAATATTTTAAGAAAAGATAATTAACCATATAATATTTAATCTTAAATATTCTACATTTTTTTATAATAATAAATTTGAAACAGCATACCCGTGCAATTTGCACGGGTTTAAAACTAGTACTATATTCATTCCATGACTCAACCAAACACTTATGAGTAAGTATGGGGTTCTAACTCCATACCTCTATGATATTAGAATCCATTCCATTTCGTTAAACCAAACACCTAAATTAAATTTATATTTGTCCACATGTTTTGCTAATCAGTGACACAAGTTATCTTATACTCATTATTTTTCTTGTTTAATATATAATTATGAGCGTATACAATTATCTTAGTCAATTATATGTGATGACATTGTTTGATTGAGGAAAAAATAACGAAATAATCTTTACAAAACATATTGTAACATGAGCATTATTTGTAACATGAGCATTATTTTAGATACACTTTATCGAAGATGAATAATTGATCATTGAATTTTTGTAACTCTTAAAATAGATTAAATGAAATATAAATAAACTTTCTTGCTGACACTGATAATTAAAAGCGCTAAAAGTTCTAGATTTATTTTCGAATGAAGGTACTCAGCCATTTAGTTGATTTGGTACATCTTTAGTTATTTGAGAATAAAATGAAGAACTTTGTTCGATCAGAAACTTTGATTATCATGTTTGACCCCAAATATGTAATAGATTGCCAAACAGGCTTGCCACTTTGTTCCAAACTTGAAGAAAAAAAGTCAACAATGATATTTTTTTGACAAATATTTTGACCACACCCCATTTCATATTTTATTTAAGCATTATGGGTAACACTATAATATTCTAGTAATTGCGTATGAGATGCTATACAAATGTATAATGTTATTTTTTTACACGACTTTACAATATCTAAATTGATTTTATTCCATACGACTTGATGACATAAGTTTTTATTATTCTTGGCGACTCACTTACTATTCATTCCTAATCACTAATAATACTATTATTATTTGAGTGACTCAGTTGAAGTTAAAGTTCAAACGAATACGGAAAAAGAAACGTCGAAAGCAAAATAACTCAAACGAAGAAGATACAGCAAGTACGACGGATAGTGACAACTCTTCAACAATGTTGAGCGCATCAACTGAAGATGCATCGTCAGACTCATGCCCATCTTCACCAACATCTTTTTATTCAACTACTAATAGTTCTTATATTTCACATCAACAAACTGTTGAAGCAACCAAACCCACCTTTAACATCAAATATATTGGGTTAACCTTATTATTAATTGCTCTTGGAGTTCTAACCTTTTTGGGCAAGACGTGGGCAATATTGTGGATCTTTACATGGATACTTATATTTTCTTGTTGTCGACGTCATTGTCACTTAAAAGGGAATAAGATAGCTTTAAATCCGATCAACTTATTAAATTTTAGAAAAAAAGTGACATGATATTTAAAACCTTGCGGTTAATTATATATATATAGACTTTAGTTAAAATTGTATAGTACTTTATTGCCATTTTCATTTTGTAGCTTACCGCATATTTGAATTTTACTTTTATGATTTATTATCATAAAATTACCTATTGGATGCAAAATACTTTGTTCAATGATTGGGAATCCATTGATTTAAAAACACAAATTCTCATTGAAGACGGGACATATCCGTCTTCAATGTAGACGGGTCGGATCCTCTTTCACAAGGATGCAAGCGGGAGAGCAAGTGGGGAACTAAATGGATCCTCACTTGCACTCCCACTTGTCTCCTTGTGAGAGGGGATTCGACCCGTTTTTATTGAAGACGGATAAACCCGTATTCAATAAGACCAACTGTTTTAAAAAGAAATGGTAGAATCACTAAAAGTACAAGATGTTGAAGTAATCAGACTAAAGCATGTGAACAATGATTACAGAATATAACATAATCGGATTAATAAGAACAAAAAAAATGGCGACACCACCACTAACTCAACAACCGTCGCAATATTACATGACAACATTCTCATGAGGATCGACACATATCATCAATACATGTCACTTTAATAAATTGAGCTCACTAAAATATATATTCTTCGGTGAAAACGAACTATGTTTCATGCCTCCACTTAATGGTCTGGACCGAAGATTAGACCACACTACATAAATTGGTCATGACCAGGCATCGCATAATTTTTTTTCATGATCAGAGCATACAATACAGTATTTGGTTCTATCCATGTGTCACATATTTATGTTATTTTGACATGTATGTGGTGTTGTAATGGAGCTAGCGATGGACTTTTCACAACTCCAAGAGATGGTGAATCGAACATATGTAAAATATTTATAATTGTAATGATAGCAACCTAGTATCTTATAAATACTATCTTTCTCCAAATTTGTTATAAGTTATTATTTACGCAGTAAGTTTTTTTTATCATTTACCTTTATCTAATGTTCTCTCCTCTCAATTCTGATTGATCCACTACAAGATAAACCAGCTACGCAACGAAGGTTTTGCGATGGACACCAGCCCCATAGAAGAAATCGTTTAGCAATAAAACCTGCGATGGAATCGCTAACCTATGACGGAATTGTGACAAGCATTCCGTAGCATACCTAATTCGCATGGCGCGCCAAAATGTTTAATTAGCAGGAAGTATTATGATGCAAATGTTGGTTTTGCGATGAAAAATCCGTCGCAAAGGTTGACTGGACATTGACTTTTAGTCAAGAAAAATCCGTAGGAACACTGTTTGTGACGGACTGACTGTCACAATTATTGACTATTGCGACGAAAGTTTCATCGTAGATGTTGACTTCGACATTAACTTTTAGTAAAAAAAACTCCATAACTATTTCTTCTGCAACGTAAATTCTGTCACAAATATTGACCAATGCGACAGATTTGCGACGGAATTTTCGTTGCTTACCCAGATATATTAGACGGGAGCGTCTTTCCCCTTCCTGGTCTTTCTCACTCTAAAATTATAAAAATCGACGCAAAAATCCTCCAATCAATTTTCTTTCGCCAGACCACCACCACCCGTCGTTCCCCGATCATGCCACCTCCCCGAAGCACCTCTACCACCGCCATTCCTCCTCCTAACCTTTCTGTCTCTCCTTCTCCTCTCTTCTTGCTTTTCCCTTCTTCTCCTAGCCGCGCTGAAGCGCCGCCTTCCATTGTTCCCAACGCTAGTTGATAAACAGTGAATAACAAAATATATGAATTATATTTTTTTGGATGTCAAATAACAAATACATGATCAGACTTATATACTACCCAATGCTTAGCCTTAAGCACAATTCTTTCCTAAATACAATTCTACTTCTTAGGAAACTAGGATACCAAATATGAACTATAATAGAATACCAATATGTAATATGCTATATTTTATTGTATATTCTCACACTCCCCCTCAAGCTGCAGCACTAGGTATACGGATGCCCAACTTGAACTGTAAGTATGTATATGCTTCACCTCCAAGCGCCTTAGTGAATAAGTCTGCAATTTGTTCCTTACTTCTCCCATGAAATGTGGAAATGGTATGGTCCAAGAGATGCTTGCGGATAAAATGACAATCAATTTCTATATTCTTTGTGCGATCATGGAACACGGGATTCTTGGCAATATGTATTGATGCCTGATTATCACAAAATAAACGCATTGGACGATCATGAATGATACCAAGTGAACTCAAAAAACTCTTTAACCAAATTAGCTCACTTGTTAAGGCCGCCATTGCCTTATACTCTGCCTCCGCTGACGATCTTGCTACTGTATTCTGCTTCTTGGCTTTCCATGAAATGGGCGTCCCACCTAGTGACACAAAATAGCCCGTCAAAGATCGTCTACTCAAAGGACAACTCGCCCAATCCGAGTCTGAGTAATCATGTAACTCCAACTTTACATTCCGTTGCATAAAAATTCGTTTTCCAATGCTTCCTTTAATATAACGAATGACTCTAATGACAACACCCCAATGTTCTATTCGTGGAGCGTGAACGAATTGGGAAAGAATATGAACAACATATACTAGGTCTGGTATTGTGATTGTCAAATACACAAGCCGACCTACTAATCTTCGATATGGCAAGGGATCCTTAAGAAGGTACCCTTCGGCCAAGGCTAGCCGATGGTTATGAGGAATAGGCGTAGCGATGGGTTTTGCTCCTCCCATCCTTGCTTCCTCAATAATCTCAACAGCATACTTACGTTGACTTAGAAAAAGACCCTTCGGTCCAGAGGCCACTTCTATTCCCAGAAAATACTTCAATCGACCAAGATCTTTAATACCAAATTTATCATTAAGAAAAGTCTTGAGTTGATTGCACGCATTCGTGTTATTGCCAACAATTATCATGTCATCAACGTAAATTAATACAGAAAGAAACACATCACCTCGAGTGTGAGTAAATAACGAATAATCCGCCTGAGACTGTGTAAAACCGTAACACTTCAATGAGTCTGCAAGCTTGGTGAACCAGTTTCGTGATGCTTGTTTGAGACCATATAATGACTTTAATAATTTACAAACTTGATTCGGCTTTTGAGCGTGAACACCGAGGGGCAATCTCATGTAAACTTCTTCATCTAAGTCTCCATGGAGAAACGCATTATTGACGTCCAATTGCTCGATAAGCCAATTTTTTGCAATTCCTACCGCCAATAAGCACCTTACACTAGTCATTTTCGCGACTGGAGCGAAAGTTTCATGATAATCGATCCCCTCTACTTGCGTAAAACCTTGTGCAACCAACCTAGCCTTGTACCGTTCAATGGTACCATCAGCATTATGTTTAATTTTGTAAACCCACTTACATCCGATTGGTCGTTTTCCGGCTGGTAAGCTAACAACCTATCATGTTTTATTTAATTCAAGGGCCTCAATCTCATTCCTCATTGCTTTCCTCCATTCGGCATGTTGAACTGCCTCGAAGTAATTATTCGGCTCTTTGACATTATCGATATTTGCCATATAAGACCTGTGAGACGGAGAAAAACAACTAGTAGTGATATAATTAATTAAAGGATAACGAGTACCTTTCTTAGAAGATGTAGACGGAACCGAATGAGCATTTTGAGGGGGGTTTATCATTCTTGAGGACTTGCAAACATAGTCCTTCTTCCAGAAGGGTTCGAATTTTTGTCTAGAATCACGTCTCATCTCTTCTTCGGGATTAATTGTTTCATTTGCTACATGTTGTTCCTCTGAACATTCGTCCCCATTATCCGTGTGATGGGAACCAGGGGACATATGATTGTCTTCCGCAATTGGTGCAATTGGGTCTTCTATTGGTCGCACATCACAATTATCAGAAGGTATGTCAATAACTTCAGGAGAAGGAGGTATCTCGATCTGTTCAAAAACCGGGTCTGTTAAACTGTGTCCCTGTCCATCCGCCTCACTCCTATCCGCAAGTGGAAAAATGTGTTCGTAGAAAATTACGTCTCGGGAAACCAGAAATGTTCTACTTTTTAAGTCATATAACCGCCATCCTTTCTTCCCTTGCGGATATCCTATAAAAACACACCTTGTACCCCGCTCCCCAAATTTGTCTTTGGGTCTATCTTTGTTATGTGCGTAACACAGGCACCCTAATACACGAAGTTCATCAAGACGTGGTTTAGAACCATACAAAATCTCATAAGGAGTTCGACCATTAAGTACACGAGTTGGGGTTCTATTAATCAAATAAGCCGCGGATAAGACACATTCCCCCCCAAAACCGCAAAGGTAGACCAGATTGAAAACAAAGGGCACGAGCCTTCTCCAAGAGATGTCGATGTTTCCGTTCCACCCTTCCATTTTGTTCAGGGGTATCAACATTACTAGTTTGGATAAGTATTCCATTGGCATTATAATAGTCTTTCATGTCCCTTGAAAGAAATTCGGTTCCATTATCGCTTTGTATTATTTTGACTTGCTTTCCAAATTGGGTGATGGTCATTTGGACAAACTTTTTCATCAAGGCACCTACTTATCTTTTATCTTTCATTAGATGCACCCAAACTCCCCTACTACAATCATCAACGATGGTCAGGAAATAATGTGCCCCAGACAAACTAGACGCTCTATAGGGCCCCCAAATGTCACAATGAATTAAGGCAAATAATTCACTACTTCTTTTATTATTAATACTAAAAGTCGACCGAGTTTGTTTTGCACGACAACAAGAATCACAAACAAAACTATCGGTCAAAGATAAATTATTCTCAACTAAAGACGAAAAATAAGGTAAAGTACTATTAGACGGGTGACCGAGTTTTCTATGCCATAATCGAGCATCGCCAACCAGTCGAGTTCTTGCTACACGATCCTCATTCCCAGTCTTCAAATAATAAACCCCGTCATGATGCTCACCCCGTCCAATCTGCATCGTCATAGATTGGTCCTGCACAATACAATAATTTTTGTTAAAAGTCACTACACAATTGTTTTCTTCGATTAACTGCTTGATGGAAATTAAATCGCAATTCAGATTTGGGACATATAGCACATCTTTAAGAATGAAATTATTATCTAATATAACTTGTCCATGTTCAGATGCAACAATGTACTTTCCGTCTGGTAATCCGACTCGCGATGGTGCACTTTTCTATCGTTTCTCGAGTAAATTGTAGCGGCCTGTCATGTGGTGTGAGGCACCGCTATCAAGTATCCACTCACCTGTCATGTGGTGTGAGACATTATGTTCTCCCTGTTTCTTCTCACCGTCCGTCATGGTGAATTAGCGGAAAAATTGTCAGGATCGTTGCTTCTCTGATGCCATGATAAACAGTGAATAACAAAATATATGAATTATATTTTTTTGGATGTCAAATAACGAATACATGATCAGACTTATATACTACCCAATGCTTAGCCTTAACCACAATTCTTTCCTAAATACAATTCTACTTCTTAGGAAACTAGGATACCAAATATGAACTATAATAGAATACCAATATGTAATATACTATATTTTATTGTATATTCTCACACTAGTCAGCCACCAGATCTGTGGCCCATCCGCCATTCCCAATTCTTATTATTTCTCCCTTTTCCATTGTTCCCTTCTCCATTCCCATTTCTCCTATTTCTTTCACCTCTGCTGGTCTGTCACCACGTCGGACCACGTTCTGCCGCCACTTTTATTTGCCTCACCTAAAGGTATGTCATTTCGTTTGTTTTTTTAATCATTTTAATAATAATATTGTTTAATGATAATGTAATTTCGTTTAGTTTAGGTTTTTGGGTAATATTCCAATATTGTTTGATGACAATTAATATTGTTTAGTTTAGTTAGTACTCCGTATTATATTAGAAGCCAAATTATGATGTTCAAACCCAATTTAAGATGCTTAGCTTAGTTGTGTATACTTTATTTGATAAATTAAACTATTATTATGATTAGTTTTGATAAGGTGTGCTTAGATTGACGAGACCATTGATTGTTTTCAGTTGTTCAAGTCGAGGATGAAAGATGCCCATGATCGTCAGAAGTCTTATACAGATACCCGACGACGTTCGTTGGAGTTCGAGGTTGGTGATCTTGTGTTCCTGAAGGTGTCTCTAATGAAAGAAGTGAAACGGTTTGGAATTAAGGGTGAGCTTAGCCCAAAATATTTAGGACCGTATTCTGCCATTGAGAGAATTGCGAGGTGGCCTGCAAGATCGAGTTTCCCGCTTCTATGGGTAAATTTCATGACGTTTTTCATATATCCTAGATGAGGAGGTACATTAGTGATCCCGAGCACGTGATCGAGCCCGAGGTTATGGATATCGATCTCGACCTGGCTTATGAGGAGAGACATACCCGTATCACAGATAGTAGGGAGAAGCGCCTTAGAAATAAATAAGGTAATGCCTTTAGTGAAGGTTCTATGGCGTTGCAACCGCTTCGAGGAGGAGACTTGGGTGATCAAATCTTCGATGCGCAATAAACATCCTCACCTCTTCGATGTAAGTATTCTCGTTTTCATTTCTGCCTTTTAGCTCCTGTAAGTTTCGGGAACAAATTTTTTTTTAGTGGGGAGGTTGTAACACCCGCTATTTTCTAATCTCATTTGTTTAATTTTAATTATTGAGATTTTAATTTTATTATCTATTTTATGGGTTTTTATTAAAATCCTCAATAATTCCGTTTAAAGTCGATATTTAGTCCGATTTCAGAAATGGACCGACTAATAGTTTGTTTATCATTTAAGATCAAAATTTTCAAAAAGTAGGTGTTGACACCATTTGTTAACCGTGAGATATTGTGTGATTGAACAATATTTTTTTGTTCATTTTTTTAGCATGACAATTATCCATCACTATTATCCTACCCCAATCCCCTATCTACTAAATTAATAGGTGAACTCGCAAATTTTTCCCCCAAAAAAACATCTTTTTAAATAAGAAAGCTATTGATAATTTAAGTATACTAACTAAACAAGGAAATTAATAAGATTAATGTATTTCATTATATTATTATATTTTCATTAAAATTAATCTTTTTATTAAAATGAATCTTTCTATTAAATTATATAATTTCACTAAACTCTAAACTATTATCTTTTAATTAAAATAAAAATAATAAAAATAAAATTATAAACTGCTAAATCTTTTATTGATGATATTATTTGATAATGACTTGACTCATACTACGTATAACCAAAAATATAAATCATTTTTATTACTTTCAAGACAAAAAACTAAGAGAATTTATAAATTTAAATAATTAGCTTTGTGGTATAAAATTCTGTTTTCAAAAAATACATTTCAACACATTACTCAATTCTCCTGGATTAGTTTTTTGTTTTAATTATTTTTTGTTCAAAAAAATTCAATAACATGAAAAATGAACTATTAATGAGATACCATTATTATTTAAAACTCTATCAAATGTAAAAAATTATATATACCGTGTATTTATTGCACGGGTTCTAAACTAGTTACATTATTGTATCAAGAGTCAAGAAGACTAGTTGAGGAAAATTTCCCCCTTGGTCTCTCAATTGTGTCGTGTGATATCATAGTGCTTTGCACCTTATTTTTTGGGTCTTGCTCATTCATAGACAAAATTTACTCATTCATGGAAATAATTGACCAATTTACCCCTCCTATTTTAACCCCAAAATTTCAGTTTTCTATCTCCCAATTTGAATTCTACCACCTTCCTCCCCCACCCCCGCCACCGCCTTTCCTTGCCGCCGACCACCACTTCTTCTTGCCGTCAAACACTGCCTTCTTCCCTCGCCACCGCACATGCCCGACCACCACTACTTCCCCCGCCTCCTTGCATACACGTCTCCTTCCCTCGCCACCGCTCTACACGTCCCTTGTGCGTCGACCACCGTCTACCACCATCATGTAACCGACCAACGTCTACCACCATAGAATCCCACCACCTGAAACACCCGCTCATGTGTCCCTTGTGCGCCGACCTACCTTCTACACCCTTGTCGCCGACCTACCTTCTCACTATCACCACCGGCCTCTCACCTGCCGATCAGATGACCTTGTCAAGGCCACGACCGACCCCATCTCCTGTCACCCTAACCACCCCTTCCCCCATAAACCCTAATTTCACAAATCCTAATTTTATCTCACCCTATTTAATCATTACATGATTATTTACAATTTGATACAAATATTGAATTATCAATTAAGTGAGAATTTGATCGAGTTATGTCGCGGTCCCGATACAAAAATAATTACCCGCACTTAGGCTAACAACATAAGGAATGTAATTAGGGAAGTAGGGTGTCGATCCTTATGGAGTACGTGTTAACTATGAATTGCTATGGATTGATTTTCATTTAAGTTCGAGTCATTTGAGGTGGTTGTATAAGCTATTAACATAAAATAAAATGACAAGTATGTAAATGACGATATGTAAATGACAAATATGTAAATTGCAAAATGTAAAACTCAAAACAAAAGACTTACCCGATCGGATTGTCACGTACCCGATCGGGGAAGTATTCTGATCCAAGTGACAGTATTTAAAATCTAACTAAAGCGATATTTAAATGACAATATTGAAAGGCTATCTAACTAGACTAATAAACTAGCTAATAACAATAATGTAAACTACCTAAGAATAGAAATAAAATGACGATAAAGTAAACTAACTAAACAACAATAAAATAAACTATCTAAAGCGGTAAAATAAACTATCTAATCAAATTGAAATAGTGAAAGAGAAATACATGTAAAACTAATTAAAAGTTTCATTGATACCAACATTAGAATTACTATGATTGTCTAGGCCTTGTAGCGGTATATTCCTTTCGGATTCGTACCGACCTTTTAGTGGGTCCTAACGTCCTCTCAGCATGGTTAGGTCACTAAACCGCTATTGGCAGCCCTAATTCCCATCCCAACTTTCGTTATAAAGATAGAAATTGACTAATACAAACAATTGTTTATGGCCGTTAAACAAAGTTATAGAATTTGGCATGACCAAAGGAAGAAACAACTAGATGGTTCAATTGGTATCTACTCTTCTTTTAATTCATTTAACTAGTAAATCATTTCAATATTACAACTCTATTTATTTTATTTACACAATGTTAATCTTACAATATTAGAATTAATCTAATTTATGTAGTCATGTGATTAAGTATATTAATAAGAAAAAGATGTAGGAAATTAGACTATGAAATATAAATACTAAAGTGATTATGGTGATTATATTAATAATGATTCTAATGACAATTTTTAGGATTATATGATTAGGTAAAATGTAATGTGACATGCTAAACAATATTTTGGTTTTAACTAGATTAATTTTAGATTGATTTCCTAACAATAACAGTATGAAAACAATACTAATTAGTTTAAGGTTCATGATGAAAATTGCATAGTAAGAGATAGAGAATTACCGAGTTTGGAATATGAATATGTAAGAACGAAAGTAAAGAACAAATATCCAATAACAAAAGCTATGAAAACACTAGAGAAATACTAATAAATAAACTATATTCTAAAACTTGTAAGAGAGAAATAAACTATGAAATGTGTTATTGTATGAAAGTATGCTAGAAAGATATATAATTGTGTAGTGTATGATGATAATTGTGTGTGATGATCATTGGCTTTTATAGGGCTGCATGGCTGCTGATCCCTCGTCCAAATTCGTACCCTAGTCAAAGCATTAAATCACCCATTTAAGCTCGGTTGAAGAAGAGCTAAGTAACGTCCACTTGCAGAAATACCCGATCGGGTAAATGGTAATCCGATCGGGTAAGTGTGCAAGATGGATTCTTTCGTCTTTTCGTCTTAGGCACGGAATCCTATGCCTTGGTCTTGGTCAATGCAATACGGAATTTTTTTAATTTTGTCTCATTCATTTACTCACTCCTCACATTATTCATCTTCTTTGCTAAAAAAGCTACTTTTATTGTTCTTCTTCCTTGCTATTGGTCATGACATCTAGTGTGTTTAAGAATATTACTCCCTCCCATCCAGACCAAAGGTTACACTTACCTTATTTGGACCATCCAAACCAAACTACCCATTCCTTTTTGGGTAACAAATAAGACCAAATACTCCTCATCTACCCTATATATTTACACAATATGTCATTACCCCATCCACCCAATTAACATTAAATATTCAAGTGGTCCTACTTCCATTCCAATACTACCCTTCCTTTATCACCTTTTTCTTAAAACTTGTGCTCCCTCCCATGTAACCTTTGGTTTGGATGGGAGGGAGTATTTTTCAATTTCTCCATCCTATTTTAAAAGGGAAATTGTTAATCCTATATCATCTTTATTAATTGTAATTTTTATAATCGCGTATGATTTTGATATCATATAAATTTATTTTTTTGAAGGCTTTTGCGAGGATCCCGATGAGAACGAGTATATTATCGATTCATATTGCGAATAAAGGTAACACATGATGGAAAACTCAGTATTACATTAAATGGATGAGTAGTTGTATATAATATTTTTATTCTTTATATTTATCATTCTTTAATTCGAAAATTAGGACTTTTGACTAATTAATTATTTTTTTGACTAATTATGAGCGTATATAACTATCTTAGTCAATTATATGTGATGATATTAGTACTGTATATATTTTTCACTCTCAGAGTATTAAAATTCATAAATTAGGACATAATGTAATTTTAAAAAAATAAAAGATGTTAATCGTTTTTATGGTTGTTTCGATTTTTAATCTATTTTAAATACTTAAGATATGAATTATTTTATGATTTTTAATAGTCTGGCAGTGAAAAATATATACAGTACTAATATAAATTTTAGTGATTTCTAACCTTAAAATGAAGTTTTAACGTAAATTAACACTTTTAACCAAAACCGGTTAATAAAGTTTAATAAAAACTGTTTTTTTTAAAAGGGCATTTTGGTAATTTTACATATGATTCCTGAATGTATGTTATACCTGTTTTAAATAATTAAAATTTCACCCAAAAAATATTTTGTAAAATTAAAAGATGATTTGGATTTAAATGAGTTTACCCGATTTAGAAATGAACTAATAAAATGGGTTTTCATAACTTTTCAAAATAAGCCTAATAAGATATTATTAATGTCTAAGTAAGAAATTATAATGATGTTTAAATGTTAAACTAGAACTGTTGTATTTACCTCGAGCCATTAATAGCTATTTTAATATTATGCGTGGTTTAACAATTTTACTATTTTAGAATAATTACTATTTTTAGTATGCTACTGTTAATAGGGAACCTTCTATTTTAAGTATTTTTCTACTTTAAGTGACATGCTATTTTTAGTAAGCTTACTAGTTATGTTTAGCATAATTAATATTGTGTTTATTGATATGTTTATGTTAAATATGTTTGAGTAGAATATTGCTAGGATTAAAGGGAATCTATGTGGGATTAGATGTGGCTAATTTTTTTCTTGTGCTAAATGTAAAATTGTGGGTGCCTTGTCTTTAATCTCATGAATGCCAAGTGTTCGATGAAACGCTTGAACTGAAAACTTAAGTCTTTCTCCAGTCTGGTTCAGTATTTTTTGAAGCGAAAGCTAAGACCAGTAATTAGACGACATGATTTTTATAGGCTTGACCTAATAGATGTAATACTCCTATTTCTGTGTAAATTTGGCTGGTGATTTTAGTGGTATTCTGATTTCGCGTGCTCGGCCGAGTGACATTGGTACTCGACCGAGTACATGTTGTACTCGACCGAGTACATGTTGTACTCGACCGAGTACGACGGAAATCAGATATTAGACGGACGGGTGATTAAAGGTTAATAGGAGGAGTTAATTTCATAATTTACTTTTACGTTTCTTAACTACACACCCTAATTCTCAAATCCTCTCTAAACTCCTCAAGAAACCTTTCATCATCTCGTGCCGGATCTAAGCCTTTGCTACGTTGATTGATTATTTGAGTAAGTATTCTTGATTTACGATTGATTATGATAGATTATATCATATTGTTTACCCTAATGGAATTGGCGAAAGAGGGATTTTAGTATTGATTGTATGATTGTATTGTTATAGGAGGGGACTTCGTAAAAGAATACGTTTGACTACTTCTTGCTATCGGAATTGCTATAAGGTAGGGTTTCCCTACTCAGTTTTACATTGCTAATTGATGTGATAAGACTATGTGATATTTGTTATGTGATTGATGTTGTTGGTCACTGTTGTGACGATGATGGAGATTGGGGACTTGTTGTCGATCTTACTATGGTTACATTGGTTTGGTGATCCTGTTGGGAGACAGGTCACGCCCCGAGTTCGCCCCCGTGGTTATCCTGCCACGTAGGGGATATGCACATTAATGTTCTGGGTTTGTCTCGCTGCGGTGAGATGAAAGTTCGACGCCTGTGGCTGCGGTCAAGGGTCAATAGGTGGTTTTGTAGAGCAGGCTGGTAACCTGAGTCTACTGAGGTAACCACTGCGATGACCCTCCGATTTCTCTTTCCCTTGTGCTCTTGTACATTGGTCGGTATATGTGAATACTGACCCTTTACTGTTTTGCAAATCTGTGGTGATCCATTGGGGGATGGTGAGCAGGTGATCGCAGGTAATCATTAGCTTGTGTGGGATCGAGGATGGGATCACCGAGTGTGTCTAGCCTTCGTATGTCAGATTGCAGTCTTGATTCTTAGGAGTCTTTAAACATTGTTATTCGGTTTTGGTATCTTAATATTGTGGATTTGGTATTTTGGTCAGATAGTATGCCATCTGTTTGGTTATATAATGACATTTAAACATTAACTTAATAAATGTTGTTTCCTTATTACTTGTTGTGATATTTACTATCTCGGGAAACCGAGATGGTAGCATGCACTTCCATATGTTAAGGGGGTCTTGTAAGGCACCTTGGTTTGTGGGGGTATTACAAAGTGGTATCAGAGCGATCGATTTTGGAACGTAAAACTAATGAACCTAATGAACTAGGAGAGTCTAATAAAATGAACCCGGGTATGAGTCATATGGAGCTATCGCAAAGATTTAGGAGACGTCCTGGAATCGCACTTTTGCCTCTATAGCTCTTACTTGGTCACCATGGGAAGTGTCGTAGCGTTATGTGCATTTAATAGTGTTCATGTGTTTCTTGTTGAGAATATGTGACATGGAGGTGGAGATGGAATGGAGTTGAGAAATGAGTGTTGGCATGTGTGTGTGACACATGAGGTTGATATGTGTGATGTGATAAGATGTGGTATGAATATAAGATGGCAAATGATACACTTATGTGAAATAAATGATGTATGGAAGGTGAATTTTGGCATGATAAAATGATGATTTTGAGCATGTTATGAGTATGTATCATATGCGCATGTGATTGGTGAATCATATCAATTTGACATGAAAACTTGCGTTATTATCGTTAATCATGGCATATATGTGAGCTTCATCGGATATGTAGGTATATATGAAGTAATGTGCGTTGAATAATGTATGCGAGCATGCAAATTTGGAATATGACTCGAACGAGTGGAGCAGTGTACTCGACCAAGTAAGGGCTACTCGACCGAGTACATGACACTCTATCGAGTGTGGGTAATCAATGTGAATATAATGCCTGACAAATTGTGACTCAGCCGAGCGCATAATGACACTCGGCTGAGTATGGGAGACTCGACCGAGTACTAGTATGACTCGACCGAGTAAAAGTCCCTGAATATGTTGGAAGTATACTAATCTGGGTCACTCTACCGAGTGTATGTTGACACTCGACAGAGTATGATTGACTCGACCGAGTGCCTTTTGGACTCGATCGTGTGGAAATCTCTGAATGGTTGGTTGGAATTCTGTCTTTGGTGTACTCGACCGAGTTCCTGTAGTACTCGATCGAGTGAGGTCGACTCGGTCAAGTTGCGTGTTGCACTCGGCCGAGTGTTTTTATGTCAGGACCGTTGTCCGTTTTTGGCGGTAGGCTTGTGCTTACGTTTGCCATCCTTATTGGAGATATAATGCCTGCGACAAGAGCCAGTGCGTAGCGGCGACTTTAGAGTCTAGTGCCGAAGAGGTGGCCAGACTCGTCGAGCACAATAAGGTGCTCACTGAAGCCCTTAGGAACGTGGGTGGTAATCGGGAAGTGGTAGTTAACGCTACTACTATCAGCACTGCTATCGCTCGTCACCGACCCTTTACCTTTGAGGGTACAGGCGCGCCACATCTTATTGATGACATGCATCGCGAGATGGAGACTATCTTTGAGGTGGTCGACTGCCCAACACATTTATGTGTGGAGCAAGCCGCATTCTATTTGAGGGGTCACGCGGGCAAATGGTGGTTCAGAGACAGGGAGGCAATGAAAGATCTCTATGTGGGTGAAGGAGAGCAAGCGATCCCTTGGAGAGATTTCAAGGCAGAGATGAGACTAGAGTTCGTTTTCGAGCATGTGAGAGGGAAGCTGAGATCCGACTTTGAGACCTTCGGGATGGTTGAGGAGATGACAATGACTGAGTACTACAAATAGTTCACTGAGCTGGCAAGCTATGCCGACGAGATGCAGTGGATTCATAAGTCTCTAGCATAGAAATCTTTAAAGGGGTTGGTGTTTAGGGTCATGAACAAGTTACCTGTACCGGTGGCTAATGATCTTAAGGAGGCTTACGAGAAGGCAGGGCAGGCTGAGAGGTTGGCGGTGATGACGAAGGAGGCTAGGGAGGCGATGGAAGGTGGGAAGAGGAAGGCGACCAGTGAGGGTGAAGACAACTCTACCTATACGAAAAACAACTATTCGCAGTCCAGATCCTAATCTGGAGGGGGTGGCTATCGTGGAGGACAAAAATATGGGGGTAGAGCTGCTAGTGAGGTCTCCGAACCGAAGTGTTACGGTTTTGGCGGTGTGCGCCACAAGAGGTTCGAGTGTCCATCGGTAGGAGGAGGTGGGAGTTCTCAGCCATCATACCAGCGGAGCAACTCTCAGAGCAACTCTCACAAGGAGAACCAGAGTTCGGCTTTGAAGACTGTGGAATCCGCGAGCACAATATATGGTGGTGGCCAGAAGAACAGTGGTAAACTGTTCGAAATGGGAAAGCAAGCAGCTGAGGCGGACGCTCAAGTGGTTACTGGTACATTTCTTGTTAATAGTTTCCTGCGTTTGTGTTATTCGATTCGGGAGCAACCTATTCTTTCATTTCAAGGAGTCATGTTGTATTGTTGAGGTTGAAGGGTAGTGAGTCTGTAAGTGATGAGGTATTTATACCTTCTGGAGAGTCTGTATGTTGTACTAGATTGTATAGAGAATTGCCTATGATTGTAGGGGAGGTGAACTTCCCTTTTGATTTGTTTGAGTTCCCATTAGATGGATTTAAAGTCGTTGTCGGGATGGATTGGTTGGGTAGATACAAAGGTACTATTGATTGTCATTAGAAGAAGGTGTCTCTAAGGGAACCGAAGGGAGTCAGAGTGTCTTATCGGGGTTTCGTGGTGAAGCGTAAGGTGAATTTGATAGCATGTGTATGTTACATTGAAGACTTACCTGAGGAAGAGATATCCTATGATCTTGTGTCATGTGAGGGATACCCGAGTTGAGGAGCCGACTGCAGACCCGATTGGGGTGGTAAATGAGTTCGATGACGTCTTTCCGGATGAAATACCAGGATTACCTCCGAAGAGGGATGTGGACTTTAGCTTGGAGTTGAAGCCGAGTACGGGACCAATTTCTAAGGCCCCGTATTGCATGAGACCGAAAGAGCTTGAATAATTGAAGAAGCAACTGAATGAGTTACTAGACAAGGGGTACATTAGACCTAGTGTATCGCCGTGGGGTGCGCCAGTACTGTTTGTAAAGAAGAAGGATGGTAGCTTACGTTTATGCATTAATTACCGTGAGTTGAACCATGTGACGGTGAAGAATAGGTATCCATTACTTAGGATCGATGATCTGTTTGACCAGTTGAGTGGATCTGGGGTGTTTTCAAAGATAGACTTGAGGTCGGGGTATCATCAGCTGAGGATCAAGGATAGTGACTTCCCGAAGACGGCGTTTCGTTCGAGATATGGACATTATGCGTACGTGGTGATGCCGTTCGGGTTGACTAATGTACCGACAATATTCATGGACCTTATGAACCGGATCTTAAGTCTTTATTTGGACATGTTCGTGGTGGTGTTCATCGATGATATCTTGGTCTATTCTAAGACTAAGGAGGAGCATGCAGAGCATCTGACGATCGTGCTGCAGACTTTGAGGGATAACCAGCTGTATGCCAAGTTATCTAAGTGTGAGTTCTGGTTAGAAAAAGTGGCTTTCTTGGGGCATGTAATATCGAAGGAAAGGGTGATGGTGGATCCCCGTAAGATTCAGGCGCTGTGTAACGGGGAGGCACCCAAGAATGTGGCTGAGGTGAGAAGCATTCTGGGTTTGGCTGGGTATTATAGGAGGTTCGTGAAGGACTTCTCGAAGATAGCTAGACCTATGACAACATTAATGAGGAAGGAGAACAGGTTTTGTTGGGATGAGAGTTATGAAACGACGTTCCAAACCTTAAAGGAGTGTTTGACCACGGCTCCTGTGTTAGCATTACCTGAGGGGAGCGAGAATTTTGAGGTGTATACGGATGCATCAAAGTGTGGCTTGGGATATGTGTTGATGTAGAATGGGAAGGTGATTGCTTATGTGTCGAGACAGTTGAAGCCTTATGAGGAGAATTACCCTACTGACGATCTTGAGTTGGAGGCGGTGGTGTTCGCGCTGAAGATTTGGAGGCACTATCTATATGGTGCCAGTTTTAAGGTATTTTCGGCTCATAAGAGTCTGAAGTACATCTATACCCAAAAGGATATGAATATGAGGCAGCGGCAGTGGATGGAGCTGATTGGTGACAATGACATGGAGATCATCTACCATGAGGGGAAGGCCAATGTAGTTGCTTATGCATTGAGTCGGAAGAGTATACATTCCTTGTGCACGACGATGTCTTTGATGACATTGGGAGATAAGGTAGCGAAAATGGCAATCCATGTGATTCGGAAGAGGGAAACTACTAGTGATAATCTGATGATTGAGCCTGGCTTGTATGATGATATTAGAAGCAAGCAGATAGAGAATCCGAAGATTCAGCTGTGGAAGAAGGGAGTAGAGAAGGGAACTACTCCTAGATGTTCGATTCATGGGGATGGTAGTTTGAGATTTGAGGGTCGATGGTGTGTGCCTAGTGATCTGGAGTTTAAGAAGATAATTTTGACTGAAGCTCATTGTACTCCTTATTCGGTTCATCTGGGTGGGGATAAGTTATATAAAGACCTGAAGAAGACTTTCTAATGGCCGGGGATGAAGAAAGAGGTAGCTCATTTTGTTGCTCGGTGTTTTGTATGGCAGCGAGTTAAAGGGGAACAAAGGAGAACGCAGGGTAAGATTCAGTCGTTAGAGGTGCCTCAGTGGAAATGAGAGTCTATATCCATGTACTTTGTGGTAGGACTTCCGAGATCGCAGAAGGAAAATAACATAATTTGGGTGATTGTGAATCGTTTGACCAAGTCAGCCCATTTCGTGCCAATGAAGGATACTTGGAGCAATATTGAGCTTGCATTAGCTTATAGGAAGCATGTGGTGAAGCTGCATGAGGTGCAGAGTGATATAGTTTCCGACCGTGATGCGGGGTTCATTTCTAAGTTCTGGAGAGAACTGCAAGAATTGATGGGGACGACACTGAAGATGAGTACAACATTTCATCCTACGACGGATTGCCAGACGGAGAGGATGATCAAGACCTTAGAGAATATGCTTCAGGCATGTGTGTTATATTTTAGTGGGAGGAGGACAAGCTAGATTTGATAGAGTTCTCTTACAACAACAGCTATCATTCTAGTATTGGGATGGCACCGTTTGAGGCCCTGTATGGGAGGAGATGCATGAGTCCGGTTTGTTGGGACAACAGTTCTGAGGCAGTAATTCTTGGACCCCAGATGGTTCAAGACATGATCGAGCAAGTGAAGTTGATTCGTCAGAAGATGAAAGCGGCGCATGATTGCCAGAAGAGCTATGCAGATCTTCTTCGTCGAGATATCGAGCTCCAGGTGGGTGACAAGGTCCTTCTAAAGGTGTCACCTATGCGTGGAGTGATGAGATTCAGGAAGAGAGGCACCCTGAGCCAGAAGTTCATAGGTCCCTATGAGATTTTGGATCGGGTTGGAGAGGTGGCTTATCGTTTGGCCTTACCACCTGCTCTTGACCGAGTCCATAATGTGTTCGATGTCTTGCAGCTGAGGAAATATGTAAGTGACCCGTCTCATGTTCTTGAGGTTGAGATGATAGGCTATGTCGCACACCTAATCAAAGATAAATTTCCCTTGACACAAATTAATGTAGTGCGAGGGGTCGAACACAAGTAGACGGGAATTGCGCTAAGAAATGCTATGAATAGACTTCTATCAAGGTCGGTTTAATGATTGGTTTGGTTTTGATGTTTAGCTAAAACAATAAGATGTAAAATCAATAATATTAAAAGAGTCTAGGAGAGTCGGGTCACACATGCAAATACGTAAATGCTCATGTTAATCATAATAATTCTTAATATTGTTAATTGCTTAGGATAAAGACACCCATCTCTCGATATTAGTGTCAACCTTAGGTCGCGTCCTAGAGAACTTTCGTTATGAGTAGGTCGTCCTACTACACATGTTTAGTCTAATCTGATACTGTGCCTCTCAGCTTATAGAACGAATTAACAAATTTAATCAATGTAATTGGCCAAATAACAAAGGTTAACAAAATAATACAAGCATGTGATAGAACAATTTATCAATATTAATTCATCCTTATTTTAACATTTACAACTTACTAATTGTGCATGGCTTCCTTAATTCCTAGACAAATGAAACTACTCACTCATGTTGATAATTAAACTAATACATTTGGTATAATAAACATGATGAATATAATATTATAAAATGAAATAACTTGTTAATAAAATGTGATACACTAAGTGTTGGAATGAATTTACTACTAACAATTATAATGTAAATAACAATGAAATCTTGATTAACTAGTGATAAGATTAACTAAATGACTTGTAATGTAAATAACGAAAGTGAATAGTAACATAAAACTAGAATTACAATTACCACAATAGAGAAGTTGGAGTGTAAACTACTAAGGTTCACAAGTTTAAGTGACTTGATTAGCTTGACTCAAACTGAGAACAATATCAAGTAACAAGGGATGTTGTTTTAGAGATTGTGAGTTGTTTAACTGAAAGACTCAAGGGATATGACTTGGAGACAATCCTCTACAGCAAGGCACAAGAGAAAAGGACTCAAAGACTGGTTTAGAGACAGTTTTCAAGTGTTACAGCAAAGCACAAACACCCTAGACTAGACTTAACAGCAAGTAAGTTAATCACAGCAATGCACAGATATAACTTGACTCACAATACAAGGCACTGATCAAACACCTTGAAGATGTATCAGGCTTGCTTCAAACTACACCTCTTAGCACAAGTTTGATAGTTTTTGAGGGATTTCTCAAAGTTCATTCATTCATCAAAGTCTGCTTACAACAACATACAAGACCTCCTTATATAGAGGGGCTGATATCTTGTGAGCCATTGGATGTATGGATCATCCAAGGGCCAGCTTAGGATCTAAACTACTTCTAATGACATTAATTAAGAGCCTCACAATAGGACGAGCTCAACAACTATAAAGAACAGACACAAAACACAAAAGAAAACAGACTGAACAAAAGCAAATAAAGTAGTTTTTGGAGTTTTCCTGAAATGGAAATCTGTTGTTCTTGTTGTCTTGTGCTTTGCTCTGGGTGTTTTGTTGCTTCTTGGAACTCTCCACTCTTATGAGGACATAGATAAACCTGCCTTAGATGAAGACAAGTTGACTTAAGCAAAAGAAAACATCATCTGAGCATGTACTACCTCTGCTATGCTGTTTACTGGACTCTAATTTTGGGGTGTCTGTTTCATGGGTTTTTACTAGACTTCAAAACGGTTTGTCCTGGGCAAACTTGTATCTTAGAGGGTTGTCTTGATGGTAGGCCATAGTGGGGGTGGTTGGGATGCCCTGGTGTACCTCCTAGAGGCAGTGTTTGTTAACTGGTCTGTCTGTGCCTGAATGGCTCTGTTTCTGTTTTGTGTGGGTAATGTGGGTTGTGTTGGGGATGGGCATGGGTTGCTGAACCCTGGACTGTCTTCTTCATTGGGGTGGCTTGGCTTGGGTTGCTCTTGACTTGCCATAGCTTGTTGTTTAGACCTTGTAACTCGAGCTTCCATCTGAGGGGTCAAGCTTGTCTTGTATGTGGTTTGATCATCAAGACCCTTTGGGTGAGCTCCTGCTACAGCCTCCCCAGGTTGAAAAGGGCTTGACCTCAAGCCTGTGTCTTCCTCCCCCTCAGAGTCTTCATAGAAGGGACTAAGATCTCCCACATTGAATGTTCCATGGACTGCATACTCTCCTGGTAGATCAATTGTGTAGGCATTAGGACCTATCTTCTCTGTGACTTGAAAAGGACCATCTGCCCTGGGCTCTAGCTTGTTCTTTCTCTTGGAAGGGAACCTTTCTTTCCTTAGGTTGATCCATACTAGGTCTCCTGGTGCAAAGTCTTTCTTGGTCTTAGGAACCTTGGCATTCTTCTTGTATAGATCATTAGCTTTCTCAATTTGTTTTCTGCCTGATTCATGGAGTTTTAGCATTTGTTCCACCCTCTTCTTGGCATCATAGTGGACCTCTGATCTGCACACATTAGACAAACTCAAAGGCATTAAGGGGTTAGTACCATAGACCACTTCAAAGGGGGAGTGGCCTGTGGCTGATGATGGAGCTCTATTGAAAGAGAACTCTGCTTGAGCCAACTTCAAGTCCCAATCCTTGAGAGATTTGCTGACTATACCCCTCAAGATCCTTCCCAAGGTCTTGTTGGTCACCTCAGTTTGGCCATCTGTTTGAGGATGATGGGAGGTACTAAACAACAACCTAGTGTTAAGCAGCTTCCACAATGTTCTCCAGAAATGGCTCATAAACTTTGTGTCTCTGTCAGATACAATAGTCATTGGGACCCCATGTAACCTCACCACCTCATCAAGGTATAGCTCTGCTACACTCACAACATCCTCAGTCTTCTTGCAAGCAATGAAATGTGCCATCTTACTGAACCTATCCACAACCACCATGATAGAATCCTTCCCTCTTGCTGTCCTAGGTAATGCCATTATGAAATCCATACTTACATCCTCCCAAGGCCTACATGGGACTGGTAGTGGAGTGTAAGGTCCTGCTTGGAAAGAACTCTTGGCCTTTTGACAAACTCCACACCTTCTGAGCACTATTTGAACTTCTCCCATCATCTTAGGCCAATGGAATTGATCTTGTAGTAGGTCCACAGTTTTCTGAACCCCAAAGTGTCCTCCAAGGCCACTTCCATGTACCTCCTTAATCAATAGATTCCTATAAGATCCTCTGGGAACACACAGCTTGTTTCCTTTAAACAAGAATCCATTTTGCAAAGTGTAGGGTGAATCAATGGTTCTTGTTCCCTCTTTCTGTGCCAACCAATCCTCTGCAAAGTCTGGATCTTCTTGATACATGTCCTTCATGAACTCAAAGCCAAGAACCCTTTGCTCCATAGTTGATAGCAGAGTGTACCTCCTAGACAATGCATCATCCACCACATTTTGTTTGCCCTCTTTGTATTTGCTAGAAAAGGTGAATGATTGAAGGAACTCCACCCACTTAGCATGTCTGTGACTGAGCTTATGCTGGCCTCCTATGTACTTCAATGCCTCATGATCAGAGGGTAAGACAAAAGGTTTGGGCTTCAGGTAATGACTCCAATGCCTCAGAGCTCTGACAAGAGCATAGAACTCTTTATCATATGTAGAATAGTTTAGCTTGGCACCACTTAGCTTTTCACTAAAGTAGGCTACAGGTTTCTTCTCTTGGATGAGGACAGCTCCAATTCCCACTCCACTTGCATCACATTCACCCTCAAATAGGCAATCAAAGTTTGGCAATCTTAGGATAGGTGCACTGCACAAGAGCTTCTTCATGTGTTTGAAAGCCTGTAAAGCATTCTCAGTCCAAGTGAACTCTCCCTTCTTCATGCACTCAGTGAGAGGTGCTGCAATGGTGCTAAAGTCCTTAATGAATCTGCTGTAGAAGGATGCTAAGCCATGGAATCCCCTTACTTCTGTAATACTCCTAGGGATAGGCCAAGACTGGACTGCCATGATCTTGTCTTGATCAACTGAAATGCCTCTACCAGATGCCACATATCCTAGAAACTTGACTTCCTCAGTCATGAAGGTGCACTTCTCAAGCTTCCCAAAGAGCTTGCTCTCCTTAAGTATTTCAAACACAGCCTCAAGATGCCTCAAGTGATCATCCTTGCTCTTGCTGTAGATGAGGATATCATCAAAGTATACCACCACAAATCTCCCTAGGCAAGGCCTAAGCACTTCTGTCATTAATCTCATGAAGGTACTTGAGGCATTTGACAGGCCAAAGGGCATGACAAGCCACTCATAAAGGCCATGCTTTGTTTTGAAGGTTGTCTTCCACTCATCTCCTTCTCTGATCCTCAATTGATGGTAGCCTTGCCTTAAGTCAATCTTAGAAAAGAACCTTGAACCACTCAGTTCATCCAACATGTCATCAAGCCTAGGTATAGGGAACCTATACTTGACTGTGATGTTGTTGATAGCCCTGCTATCTATGCACATCCTCCAAGTCCCATCCTTCTTAGGAACCAACAATGCAGGCACAGCACAAGGACTTAATGACTCCCTTACAAACCCTTTACTCATCAACTCTCCAACTTGCTTTTGTAGCTCTTGTGTAGCCTTAGGATCACATCTGTAGGCTGGTCTATTAGGTAGTACAGACCCTGGCACAAGGTCTATTTGGTGTTCAATCCCTCTCAAAGGGGGTAAGCCATCAGGAAGTTCCTCTGGAAACACTCCTTGAACTGATCAATGAGGGGCTTAACATCTGCAGGGATCACCTTAGACTCTTCTTCCTGAACTTCCTTTGATAGCAGCATTACTATAGGTTGCTCCTCACTACACTCCTTGACCATTGCTGACTCAGATAGAAATACAACTCCACTAAAATCCTCAGCCATACTTGGACTTCCATAGCTCTTCTGGTGTGGTGGCAAGGGGGCTAATGTCACCTTCCTGCTCCCATGCTTGAAAGAATAGGTATTGCTTCTTCCTTGGTGTATGGAGCTTTTATCAAATTCCCATGGCCTTCCTAATAGCAAGTGACAGGCATCCATTGGAACCACATCACACAATACTTCATCCTTGTACACACTGCCAATGGAGAAAGGGACCATGCATTGCTTATCCACCTTAACCTCTGCTCCCTTACTCAGCCATCTCAACTTATAGGGGTGAGGGTGATCTTGAGTGCTCAACTTCAGCTTATCAACCATAGTAACAGAAGCCACATTGGTACAACTACCTCCATCTATAATAAGATTACAAACCCTCCCTTGTATGGTACATCTGCTCCTGAAAATGAGGGACCTTTGATCCTCCTCCAAAGGTATCTGTTGTGAATGCATTACTCTCCATAGGACTAAGCTGTGGCCTGTGTCAGGGAGTGCCACTATTGCCTCCTGACTAGACTCTTCTTCCTCACTCACCACTTCTTCAACCTCAGGCTCATCCCTCTCATACTCAACTAGACCCTCTTTTTCCCAAGCCTCAACTTCCATGATAGTTAAGGTCTTCTTAGAAGGGCAATCCTTTCTAAAATGTCCATAGCCTTGACATTGGAAGCACCTAATTCTGTTCTCAGTCAATGAAGTGCTTGGCTTTTGACCCATGATGCCCTTACCCTTGTCTAAGGTAGGTGGGGGTGCTGTCTTAGGGGTATCCATTGATCTAAACCCACTATAAGGTCTGGTTTGAAAAGGCCTAACAGGTTTTGGTGTAGCAGGCTTAGTCTTCCCTATCTTCTCAATTCTCAGAGATAGGTTGACAACATCATCAAATGACCACAGAGGTTGCATCCTAACCTTGTTAGCAATGTTCTTATCTAGACCCTCTAAGTACCTAGCAATCCTTTGCTCAGGTTTCTCATTTATATCACATTGTAAGGTGAGTTGTTCAAACTCCCTCAGATAAGATTCAACAGGTTTGTCTCCTTGTTTCAACTTAGACAACTTGATAAACAGATCCTGGGTGTAATCCTTAGCAACAAATTTGTCTAACAGTTTCTTTTTCAGTTTAGTCCAAGACTTGATGGGTTCTTTACCCTCCCTAGCCCTTAACCCTTTCATAGTCTCATACCAAAGGGAAGCATACCCTTTCAGTTTAAGGATGGCTACTTTAAAAGACTTGGAATCATTGTATCCCTTGTACTCAAAGATCCTTTCTACTTCTCTAAGCCATTCTAACAAGTCATCAGGATTAAGACTACCAGAAAACTCAGGGATATCTACCTTAAGATGCTTGTCTGTGTTCCTGTGGATGGAAGCTCTGCTTCTTGTTGAGTCATCTGAGTCTGGATACTCTTCATCATCAGGTGGCCTTCCTCTGCCTCCTCCTTGGCCTCTTCCACGTCCTCTACCTCTTCCTCCAGCAAGCAAATGGTTGCCTATAACCTGGTCCAAGGTTCTGGTTAGGGTGGTTACAATCCCAGCCAGATCCTCCATCCTTGCTTCTACTCCTGCTAGTCTCTCTTCACTCATTGGGCTATTTTTGTGTTTTTAAATGTAGTTAGGGAAAATGAACTCACTAAGACTCTCAACCAAAGCTCTGATAACCAATTTGGAGTGTAAACTACTAAGGTTCACAAGTTTTAAGTAAGCTTGATGAACTTGATTCAAACTGAGAACAAAAACAAGTGACAAGGGATATTGTTTTAGGGATGTTGAGTTGTTTAACTGAAAGACTCAGGAGATATGACTTAGAGACAATCCTCTACAGCAAGGCACAAGAGAAAAGGACTCAAAGACTGGATTTAGAGATAGTTTTCAAGTATTACAGCAAGGCACAAACACTCTAAACTAAACTCAACAGCAAGTAAGTTAACCACAGCAAAGCACAGGTATAACTTGACTCACAATTCAAGGCACTGATCAAACACCTTGGAGATGTACCAGGCTTGCTTCAAACTACAGCTCTTAGCACAAGTTTGATAACATTGAGTGATTTCTAAAAGTTTAATTCATTCATTCATAAAAGTCTGCCTCAAACAAACATACAAGACCTCTTTATATAGAGGGACTGATAACTTGTGAGCCATTGGATACACAGATCATCCAAGGGCCAACTTAGGATTCAAACTACTACTACTGACACTAATTAAGAGCCTCATAATAGGACGAGCTCAACAACTATAAAGAACAGACACAAGACACAAAAACAGACTGAACAAAAAAGCAAATAAAGCAGTTTTGGAGTTTTCCTGAAATGGAAATCTGTTGTTCTTGTTGCCTTGTTGCTTTGCCTGGATGTGTTGCTGCTCCTTGGGACTCCCTACTCTTATTAGAACATAGATAAGACCTGCCTTGGACGAGGACAAGTTGACTTAAACAAAAGGAAACCACAAACTGCCTTGTACTTTCTCTATTTTTAATGGGTTTGCTGGACTCTAACTTGGGGTGTCTGTTTCATGGGTTTTTTACTAGACTTCAAAAGGATTGGTCCTGGACAAACTTGTAGCTTAGTGGGTTGGCTTGTTGGTAGGCCATGGTGGGGGTGGTTGGGATGCTCTGGTGTACCTCCTAGATACAGGGTTTGTGAATTGGTCTGTCTGAGCCTGAAGGGTTTTGTTTCTGTCTTGTGTGGGTAATGTGGGTTGTGTTGGGGCTTGGCATGGGTTGTTGAGTCTTGGACTGTCTCCCTCACTGTTGTAGCTTGGCATGGCTTGGTCTTGGCTTGTCATAGCTTGTTGTTTGGACCTTGTAACTCTAGCTTCCATCTGAGGGGTCATTGGGGTCAGGCTTGCCTTGTTTGTGGCTTGATCATCAAGGCCCCTTGGGTGAGCTCCTGCTGCAGGCTTCAAGTTTCATCATCTTTGTAAAGGGCTTAAATTGAATCACTTGATGTTTGCTGATGATTTATTAATTTTTTGCAAGGGAGATATCAAGACTATCTTTATGTTGATTGAAGGTTTCAGCAACTTCTCAAAAGCTTATGGATTGAAGATTAACAATGTGAAATCTGAGATTATCTTGAAAGGTGTGGATAATGACACTGAGGAATTCATAATAACTTATACTGCGTTTAGGAAAGGTTCTCTCCCTTTCAAATACCTTGGTACGACAATCTCTAATAAATGGCAATCAAAAATTGATTGTAATATGCTGGTTGAGAAGATGATTGCCAGGATTAAGGGGTGGAATAAGAGAAAGATCTCTTCCACTGGCAGATTAACTTTAGTTAAGTTAGTATTAAATACTCTACATAACTATTGGGCTCAAATTTTCATGCTCCCTATGGGTGTCATTGATGTGAGTTTTACTTAACCTCGCAAGCGAACGAGTTATCGTCGAGTATTGCAAGGGTCGCATCCCAAGGGACGGTAATTATGGTTCTAAGGCGATTTAATCAAAATCTAGTTTAGTTCTAGCTAAAAGCAAGTTGAGGAAGATTAATGATAAACAAGACTAACAAGAAGGCAAAGATGGGATTTAAAACAAGAATTAAGAGAAATTAAGGTGAATGAGTTCATTAAAGTAAGTATAGGTCAATTATGGTGGGGGTTAGGGCTAGTCTATAAGTGAGTCTAAACATGTCTCCACCTCTCGGTGTAAGACGGTTAATAGGCAAGCCTCCACCTCTCGATGCGAGACGAGCCCTAGTCTAAGGTTCAATTGGGTTCTCGCCCTAACCTCCCCCTAAACATCCAACACACACACAAAAACAATACAAGTCTAAGCTCTCACTCAAACTAGTAATAAAGCATGGAAAAGACTCAAATTACTCATTCAAGCATTCCAACAAACACCTTGTGTGCACAAAACAAGTAGACTACCAAAAGACTTAATCTTCATACCCAAATACCATAACCGACCCATAAACCTAAATTAAATCCGCTATCTACCCTAGCAATACACTACTCACTCATATTAATGAAGAAAAACATTAAAGATAAAGACTTTGATATCAAATAGACAAGGGGAGGCATTCTCAACATCTAAAACTAATTAAACAAGCAAGCAAGTAATGAAATAGAGATGAGAATTATACCAAACTTTGTAAGAAAGATTGAAACTTGAATTAATAATGGGAGAAAGAGTCTCTTTTTGTCTTCAAATTAAAACCCAAATCTTCACTAGTAACTAAGAGAAAGACTAGATCTAACAATAAATAACTAGGAAATTGAGTAATTAGCACTAATTAAGAGAGATTAGAGTACAAATTAGGGAAATATTTCGTACTAATTACTAGGGTTCTTGTGTCTAGGGTTATGTGTCTAAAATGAATTAAGAGGGGGTATATATAGGTTGGTAGGATTAGGGGGTCAAAAGAAGAAGAAAAGCGAATTTGCGGACTAGGGGGTCCCAGCCAGCCGACCGCCGGTGGCCTGGACTGGTTGTCGCCGTCTGCTCCCTTCCTTTCTTCCTCTTGATGACTACTTCCCTAGCAAGTCCGGTCGGCTTCCGGTGGGCTAGGCCGGCTGGGGCTCTCTGCTTCATCCTTCCTTTCGTTCATCATTTTGGGGGGTAGGTCGCCAGAGCCGGTGGCACCACCTGCTGGCGCACCCGCCTCATCCTTCTTCTTCTTTCTTCTTTTCTTCTTGTGTATTTGTTTTGTGACGGTTTCTCGGTTCTCATCCCATCTCGTCCTTGTCTTGGCATATTTCCTATAAAATGAGACTGAATTAAATAATTTGAGAGTACACGGGATGAGGGCCAAAATATGATAAAACCGACTCTAAACTAAAGTAAATACGACGAAACATAAGAGTATAAAGAGGGGAAACGGTCTAAATTAATCGTATGTAAAACCTCCCCACACTTAAACATTACTCGTCCCCGAGTAAGTAAGTGAGCAAAAACAAGACCCTTATCTAATTAAGCTAAACTAAACTACTAAAATCCGATGAGGTATGTACTCCTTTGCAAGGCAAGTGGGGGCTTGCAGAAAATTTAGATACATCCAAGATTAAGCACGTAAACAACAAAAAGGATGCATCAACCAAACGAACAACCACTTTCCTCATCTAAGCGGTCGGGTTTCGTTTCAAAAACCAAAGGTCTAGTTCGGGAGATACCGTCTCAAGGTCTCAACGAGGTGTCAATCCTCTAAATATGGCTCAAGCAACCCGATTATGACCCCCAAATGCCATTCAAAGGCGGGAAATAGGGAAGCAAAGTCAACCGTAAAAGACCAACACGACACGACTCAAGATTCAACCAAATGTGACCCATGACTAAGAGGACTTAGACTACTGACTTCCTCACGGTTTTCACTCGTCACTCATTTAAAGAACGGGTGATTTTTGTGACAAAAAGTAACCAAAACCACTCAACTACTCGACTTGTGAGACATGCCCGCAATCTAATGCTTAGTCCTCTCCTACATGGTCGCATATGAGATGCCAAAATGGGAATGCACATAAAATGAAACAAGGGTTGTAACGGGGATAAGTAGTGGGTCGAAACGGGATTGGTGCAAACACCGTTATGGTTGATGTGGAGTTACAAATCAAGAAATTGTCAAAAATTCCATCTCTCCCAATTTATTACAACAAATGAAAATACCAAACTTGAAAGTTCGATTCACTTGGAAAAACATCATATCCCTATTTATTTTGCAACGTCTTTTTCTACTCGCTTAATGATGGATAAGGAATGTTGCTTGACTTTTTCTCATAAAAAATATGGAATAAATAAATATGAAGTGATTTTTTGTTGTTTTGCATTTTTCTTTCTTTTGTATTTTGTTTTTGCTTTTATAAAACCTCTTATTCAAAATCAAAACCAAATATAAACCAATTATTTTAACTCAAATGAACTTAGCTTGGGTTCACTAATTAGGACACGAATTTCCCTTTTCAAAACACCAAAAACAAAGTGACAACTTTCTTGATCAAGGAAGGTAGTTTATGGGATGTAGTTGGTATTTGTAGTTATGCCAAATGAAGGGCTAAGGCTCAAAGGGGATGTAAAAGTTGGTCCTAATCTAAAGGGTTGAAAATAGGCTTATATGGAAATGTGAGGCTAAAACATTATAAGCAACGGGTTGTTTCAAATTATGCACACAAAAAGGAATACTTCTCGCGACCTAAGGAAAGAACGACACACTTGTGCGTGAAGATGTAACATGCCACGCAAGGAGCCTACTCACAACCTATGGAGACCGGGTATGAATGCACCGGTCTAAAGGAGGCTCTAGGTCTCACATGTAAGTAGCTTTTTCGAAGTCTAGGTCTAGCCTACGGTCTATTCGGTCTCACAAGGCGGTCCAAGGCCTTTGGGTTAACTCTACTCCCCGGGTGTCTAACAAGGAGGTCAAAGAGGTGCAAGCCACTAGAAGGGGGAAGACACGGTTAAGACAATTTCATCATTGGGGGTATCATGTTCCCTTCCTAGACCACATTTTGTTCAAAATATTTACAAACTCAATGCAAAACAAAATTGAAATGACAAACAATTATTCACATGTGACGAAATGCAATTCTAATTCCTAATAACAATCAAATAGATATGCAACAGTTGTCTAAACTACTGGCACATAAGCAACACACAACAAGTTCCAAGAGGAACATCCCCATCAACAATTTCCCGTCCTCCTCCATATTAATCAAAATAAAAGAAAAGATCGGAAAAACCAGAAAATATTTGGAAAGAGTATACCAAGTAGACCTGGCAAAAGTAAATAGAACCCAAATAATCGATCTAAAATAACTAAATCGATAACTGACCGTACACCCGAAAGGTATAAATTAAACTTCATCCGAGACCTAAATCAATCTGAATTGATTCAAAACTGAACCGAATTTGTAATATCCGAAATGAAACCAAAATCGAATGAACCTGAACTGTTCAACCTGAATTGTTTCAACCTGAACCGAAACATACCGAAACAAACTTCAACCCGTATATTGATGACTAAAACCCAATATTGAAACCCGAAATGACCCGAATGTACTCGCGCGTCATATCTACGTAACTTTTTATACATCAGCGTCACCCATTTGACGTGTCTAAATTACTCCCAGTTGCATATTTATATTTAAATTACTCGAATATATATCAGTATATCACTAAGTTATTAGAATGAGTAATCTATTGTTCAATAGAAATAGAAACATCATCCGCTATAAATCTAATTTTTTTTTATCAAAAAATCAAAATCGAAATATTTGACGTTTTGAATCAAGACCTAATCCCTTGACATCTGATCTGAATATGGCCCGACTCGACATTCATCTGCACTGTTATTAACTCGACTGGAATGTCATTTACTCCGATATTAACCTGACTCAAACCTGTACCATACCGAAATATCTATAACCGATTAAAAGTGAAAAGTGAATACAATCTGAATTGAACTGAACTGAAATCGAAAATAAGGGTCTATTAAAATAACCCGATCCGAAAGAAACCGAACCGAAACTGATCTGAATGACCCGTTTGCCACCTCTAATACCAAGCTGTCTTCTATTCTCCTATTGATTCAAATGCTCCATGTGTGCCTACATCATTTGTTTGACAAAAACATATATATACAATGCAATATTTTTGGTTTTTTTGAAGATTTTTCAATTTTTTTGAAGTTTTTGTTTGAAATACTCGACAAATAAATATAAAAATTTACAAATATGCACAAATGATATTTCCCTCCCCACACTTAGACCGGACATTGTCCTCAATGTCTAAATATAGGGGGAAAGAGCAAAATAAAAGAACACGTTTTTGAATTTTTGATTTTTGGAGAATGAAATAACATGTTTTTATGTTTTTCAAAAGCAAGAATAAGTAAATGACAATGCAAAAAGTGAAATGAATCTAAACTAAATGCAAACTAACTAAATGGATGCAAGTTTGTTTATTGATATGAAAAGAGAGCTGATTTGGATTAACTCGCATTTGGATACTTTAGGGAAAATTTTGGATTCAAGGAAATTTTATTTGGATTTTCAAAGTGGGGGTAAGGGACAATGTTCAACTCATGAATGCATAAAAATGAAGACAATTCATCAAAATGCAAATTCTCAAAAGAGTGAAGTGGTCCACTTACTTGTACCCACAAGGGAAGCTTCTCAATTTTTGCCTCCGTTTTGCATCATCGTTGCTCAAAGCCCTGAGCAATTTATCAAATTCTTGAGCAAACCCAACTAACAAGCACAAATATATAGCAAGGGGAATCGAAGAATGAAACACCAACAAACTCAGCCCAAGCTCGATCAACTCTTCACCGTCTTTTTCGTGGTATAAAGTAGGAGATGTTGGCAAGATATAGCTAGACTCACATGGCAACTCTCCACACCCCTTGGCAATTTTGGTTGGCTTATCATGGTAGACGGGAGGGGTAAAGAGTATGAAGACACTCACCCTCTCAAGAGGATCAAGAGGAAAGGGCATCAACGCTTCAAAGTGGTAGGTGAAAGAGGAAGCAAGACCTCAACTTTACCGTTTTCTTCATCAAGGAGAGACATTTCCAAGCAATTTTCTCTCATGGCTTCTGACACGGCTATCGCAACCCTATCAAAGATAAAACCTAACGGTCTCAACAAATGTAGTAGAGGCAGTCGGGTATCGAATCCACAGGGAGAAGGAATCCTATAACTTGCTAAGTTTGCCACGGTAACACAACTGGGGGGTTTGGTTGAAAGATTTTCTAACACTACAAAAGGAAAGGGAAAGAGAAATAAAGAGAGAAAAACAGGAAGGAAAAGAACTAGGATCGTCGGTTCCCCATGGCATCTAGGGTCAGGATAGAAATCAAAGTAGAATCTAAACAGGTTTGTGGGTAGTGAAAAGGTTCTCTCGGTCCGCTATTCGCCCTAAGATATACTAACTTAGCTCTCGCCCTCATTAGTAAAATCCCAAAGTTCATCACTGATCTGTCCTCTTCCAATCTCTCGATCTAGGTCAAGGGGGTATCAAATCAATCAATTGAATGCGTCGACTCAAACAATTAAAAGCTATTAAATGCGATGATTGCTTCCAAACCTAATCTAGAGACTACTAATCAACTCATCTTATCTAAGCCACGGTTCCCCTAAATCCTAGCAAAGGAATTAGCTACACATAATAGAAACAAGAACAACAACAATAACAAATAACGAACGAAAAGACATAGAGAAATAATTAATTGAATTCAAGAACAATAATACCGAATTGGAAAACAGAAGAAAGTCTGAGCAAGTCCTCCAATTCAGATCCACAAAATAACCGTCAAAAATCCCTCTAGGGTAGAAAGTTGCTGTCTAGTCTAAAGTCTAGAGTCTAGAGTCTAGAGTCTAGAGTGAGGAGAGATAAATCTCTTGTTGCGTAGTTTCACCCTTCAGTACAATAATAGATTACAAGGCGTCCACACTAATTCACGAAGCCCATCAATATAAAACCACTCGATCGAGTAGAAATTGTTGTCCAAACCACTCGATCGAGTGGCAGCAGTGCTCGATCGAGTAAATTCCCAAATCCAACAGATCGATCGAGTGGATTGGTTACTCGAACGAGAGTTTTGCTCATGGATTCCATTCTTGCATTCCTTTAACACGGCTTCGCGCATTCCGAGATACCAAGATTCCTTTCCGACTCGCTTATGCATACTTGAGGAGCTACAAAATGGCTAGTTTTCCGTCATTCTGGTTCACATCTGCAAATATTACAAAACAAACCAAAGTAGACTATTCGAGGGATATTTGTAGTGTAACACTACTAAATGACCATGGAAATTGCGTTCAAATATGGCCTAAAAGGTCTATATAAAATACACGCATCAAACTTCCCCAAACCAAACCTTTGCTTGTCCTCAAGCAAGAAAGGATGCAGCAAACAAATGAAACAAATAAACTCCGGACTACCGCAAATCGCCTGCTTGAACCAATTTAATGCAACAATCAAACTCAGCAATAATAACAAATGCAAACGAACTGAACCGTCGACCTTGCCAGACATCAATGTCGGACTCTCGCGAGTCACTCTTCTCTCAGCAAGGAAAAAGGGTAAGCAAGTTATGTGTAAGAGAGAGAAGGGGAAAATAGTCGCTCACCTAACTACGACCGTCGCGTTCATGCAATGCTAACTAATATGATAAACGATTCAGTAACCGTACACACGCACAACCACCATTCAAGGACTATCGCACGCCGAATACTCGCAACATTTGGATAAGTGAGGTTATGGGTAAAAAAAAACAAAGCGATAATGGAATAGAGGAGGTAAAGCGTCAAGCTAGCTACCTGATCTTAATCAAATAACAGAATCCGTCTTCTTATCTCATAATGAAGCACACAGCCCCGATTCGGCCAACAACTCACTAAAACCAACAGGATGGAGTGAAAACGAACTGGTTAGCTTATTCAGCTCTAATTGAATCCCCAAATGATATGAATAAAGCACGGGAACAGAGATCAATTTCTTTTGTTTTTTTTTTCTTTTTCTCTGACATATTTTTATTTTATTTTTTTTCGTTTATTTCATCAAAATTTCCAGCTCACATTTCCACGGAACCAAATTCAAATTCAATTCCCAATTTCTTCAGATACCAACTCCGTAGCAAGGATGCAAACCAAACTGATAAAATGAAGTAAATACCTCAACAACCACTACTAGACTAGCTCGACGCAAGGTAGCTAAATTTAGGATGTAGATTGTGGGTCAACTGGCAGTTTTGGCTGAATGTGGAGTTAACTGGGTAATGAGAAAAAGGGAAATTGCAAGCATTCTCCAAACGTGTGATACCGACCACGAACCCGTACGTGCAGGCAATAAGAATCAGATTTCATATACATGCAATGCGATGACACGAGGGAGTAACTACTCACAATCCTATATGAACTGGTCATAGATGTCACCAGTATAGAAGCTCTAATCCTCAGAATATGTAAGTAGGTCGCCAACATGTCAAGTCAAGTCTATTCGTTCAGCATCGATTAACAGCAAATGATCATGCAAGAGATATTAACTGAGCCAGGCTTAAGTCGAGACTAGATGAAGAGTAGGAGAAAAGCGTTCCGACTCGACTAAAATGCAAAAATAAACATGAAAATTGCTGAATTTTTTGGAATTTGTAGTGATTAACAATGCATACGAAAATGTAGTAAAACGAAATGCAGACACGATATGGATGCAAAACCAAACTTCCCCAAACCAAACCGTACAATGTCCCCATTGTACAAAGTAAAGGAAAAGGTATTGCAACCTAGAGAGAGACGGAAACTTATATGAATGCGTGTATGACCGACTTCCCCAAACCAGACCGGAATGATGTGCTCCAGGGAGTCGATCGAGTGGGAAGCTACTCGATCTAGTGAAAGCGAGATGGAGCTTGCTCGATCGACTGGAAAACCAATGCGTCCGAGAGGGTTTCTTCGCAGGAGTACTCGATCGAGTAACTGTAGTGCTCGATCGAGTGATTATAATGCTCGATCGACTGAAATACTGATCGATCGAGCAAATGCATCAGAGCAATTAATACCATAGCAGCGAGGAGCAAGAAAGGACGCAATTGTATTGTTTGAGCAATAAAACAGAAATAAACTACTAAAAACTTAAGAAAACGATACAACAAAACGATGATAGATCGGGTTGCCTCCCGATAAGCGCAGGTTTATAAGGTCCCGCACGACCCTTGAGCTTCAATCATCAAGCTCCTCGTTTCCGTCGAAGAATAGCACTTCGACGCGACCCACAACACTGTCAGCTCCATAGTAATGTTTCACATGATGACCATTAACCTTGAACAGTTGACCCTCGGAGTCTTCTATCTCAACGGATCCAAACTGAGTAACAGCAGTTACTGTGTACGGACCACTCCACCTGGATTTCAGCTTACCAGGAAATAGACGCAGTCGGGCATTGAATAGTAACACCTTCTGCCCGACTTGGAACTCGCGAGGTATGATCCTCTTATCGTGCCAACGTTTGGTCTTTTCTTTGTAAATACGCGAGCTATCATAGGCATTCAGACGAAATTCCTCTAACGCATCTAGCTGCAACAACCATTTCTCACCACACAAGTTAGCATCATAATTTAGTTGGCGGACTGCCCACCAAGCTTTATGTTCTAGCTCAACAGGTAAATGACAGGACTTCTCGTACACCAATCGATACGGTGAGGTACCGATAGGTGTCTTAAATGCGGTCCTGTAGGCCCATAAAGTGTCCTCTAGTTTGGCACTCCAATCCTTCCGCGATTTAGACACGACCTTACTTAAAATCTCCTTGAGTTCCCTATTAGAGACTTCAACCTGCCCACTAGTCTGAGGGTGATACCCCAAACCCCTACGATGTTTGACACCATATTTAGACAGTAAGGTCGTTAGCTGCTGGTCCCTAAAATGCATACCCCTATCACTAATGACAACCCTAGGGACGCCAAAACGAGGGAAAATGGTCTTACGAAACAGCTTAATCACGGTCTTAGCATCACAGTTGGGAGTGGCAATCGCTTCTACCCATTTAGACACATAATCTACAGCTACCAGAATATACCTGTTACCAAGACTCGACGGGAATGGTCCTTGATAATCAATGCCCCAGACATCAAAAAGCTCGACCTCTAAAATGCCGTTTTGGGGCATTTCATGTCTCTTAGATATGTTTCCTGTCCGCTGGCAAGCATCACAACTAGCAACAAAAACTTTAGTGTCAGCAAAAAGAGTCGGCCAATAGAAACCAGACTGTAATACCTTAGCCACGGTGCGCGACGGGCCGTGGTGACCTCCGCAAGGGGAAGAATGGCAGCCTTCTAGGATAACTTTGATCTCCCACTGTGGAACACATCGTCTGAAAAGACCGTCTGCGCATGACTTGAACAAGTATGGATCATCCCAGAAATAATCACGCACATCATGTAGAAACTTCTTCCGCTGCTGATAAGACATATCAGGTGGCAGCTTCTGGCTGACAATGTGATTGGCATAATCTGCAAACCAAGGTTCAACACCATCGTTAGACTTTATAGAATGGACAGTGCATAAAGTATCATCAGCAAACGAATCATTAATGGGAAGAGAATTCTCCCCCTCCTGTCGCGTCAAACGCGAAAGATGATCCGCTACAACGTTCTCAGCTCCTTTCTTATCCCTGATTTCCAGATCAAACTCCTGGAGAAGGAGTATCCATCTCAGCAATCTGGGTTTAGCTTCTTTCTTGTTTAGAAGGTGTTTGAGCGCTGCATGATCTGTAAAAACAATAACCTTAGAACCCAACAGATATGATCTAAATTTATCAAGCGCATAAACTACAGCTAAAAGCTCCTTTTCTGTGGTAGCATATTTCACTTGAGCCTCATCCAGAGTTCGGCTCGCATAGTAAATAGCATTCAAAGCTTTGTCTTTCCGCTGGCCGAGCACCGCTCCTAGTGCGTAATCGCTTGCATCGCACATAATCTCGAACGGCAGCGTCCAATCAGGAGGCTGAATAATGGGTGCAGAGACCAAAGCCTGTTTCAAAGTGTTAAAAGCAGAAAGACAATCATCAGTAAAATCGAAAGGAGCATCTTTTAATAGCAACTGTGTAAGTGGTTTAGTGATTTTAGAGAAGTCCTTGATGAACCGGCGATAAAAACCGGCGTGACCAAGGAAACTCCTCACCCCCTTCACGTTAATAGGAGGGGGTAATTGCTGAATCACTTGCACCTTTGCTCTGTCTACCTCAATACCCCTATTCGAAACCAAGTGCCCAAGGACGACTCCCTCATTGACCATGAAATGGCACTTTTCCCAGTTCAGCACCAGATTAACCTCGATACATCGCTGCAAAACTTTGTCAAGGTTAGCTAAACATTTATCAAAATCATTCCCATAGACACTGAAATCATCCATAAAGACTTCCATGATAGACTCTATATACTCAGAAAATATCCCCATCATGCATCTCTGGAAGGTAGCTGGGGCATTACACAAACCAAAAGGCATTCTGCGATAAGCAAAAACACCCTTGGGGCAAGTAAAAGTGGTCTTTTCCTGATCATCTGGATGAATAGGGATCTGGAAGAACCCTGAGTACCCATCCAGATAACAGAAAAACTCATGAGAAGCTAACCTCTCTATCATCTGATCAATGAAAGGAAGGGGGAAATGATCTTTCTTGGTGGCGGCATTTAACTGCCTATAGTCTATACACATCCGCCACCCGGTTACTAGTCGAGTAGGTATTAATTCATTCTTTTCATTTTTAACAACTGTAGTACCTCCTTTCTTGGGTACGACCTGAACTGGGCTTACCCATTTAGAGTGGCCAACTGAATAAATAATACCTGCATCGAGCAGTTTCATCACCTCGGTCATCACAACCTCCTCCATCTTCGGGTTCAGCTTTCGCTGACCCTGTCTGCAAGGTTTATGACCTTCTTCCAGCTCAATCCTGTGCATACAGACGTCAGGGCTGATGCCCTTGATGTCATCCAGTGAATACCCCATCGCTTTCCTGTTCCTCTTAAGTACAGCCAACAAAGCGGTTAGCTGTTCCTTATTCAGTTTAGAACTAACAATAACTGGAAATCGCTCAGTATTATCAAGAAAAGCATATTTAAGGTGAGTTGGAAGGGGCTTACGCTCGGGAACTTTTACCTCGACGGAACACAAGGCGTGACCCAAGTGTCCCAGCTGTTCTTCCTCCGCATCAGTCAATTCTTCCTCATCGGCAGTATCTCCAAGCAATTTCAGCACCCCGTCATTGTCATCAAAATAATCTGCACACTCATCTAGCAATGTTAAAGATTCCAACGGATCCTTCATCAAGGAATCCGGCCAGAACTCATAAGTGAACTCATCAATGATATCAACAGAAAAGCAGGCATCCTCTATCATTGGTCTAGATAAAGTGTCAGGTAAACTGAACGAAACCGTATCATCCCCCACGGCTAGAGTTAAACGCCCGTGTTTAACATCTATAATGGCCCCAGCTGTACACAAAAACGGACGACCCAAAATAATTTGGGTACGGGTATCCTCAGCAATGTCTAAAACTATGAAGTCAACAGGAATAAAAACTTGCCCACCTTAACAGGCACGTCTTCTACGACACCTAAGGGTCTCCTAACAGATCTATCGGCCATCTGCAGGGTGATGTTGGTCGTCTTAAGACAACCCATGTTAAGCTTACGACAGATAGAATAAGGCATGACACTTACACTAGCTCCAAGATCACATAGTGCCTTGTCTATCACGACATCTCCTATAACGCAAGTAATAGAGAAACTACCCGGATCCTTCAGTTTCGGGGGAGACTTGTTCAGGATTAAGCTACTAGACTCTTCCATAAAGGCGACAGTAGCGAAACTCTCAAGTGCCTTCTTACGCGTAACAATATCTTTCATAAATTTGGCGTAAGGAGGTACTTGAGTGATTAGCTCGGCAAAAGGCACAGTTACCTGAATGTTTTTAACCATGTCTACAAACTTGCTGAACTGTATCTCCGTCTTTGAATCACGCAAACGACCTGGGTATGGGACTCTGACCATCGGAGACGGGTCCCCAATTTTCTCCTTACTCGGTACCTTCTCAGCAGGGGAAAGTACTTCATCGCACATAATCTCGATTCGTGTGCCTGACGTCTCACATTCACTCGATCGAGACTTCTGTGCACTCGATCGAGTGATTCCTTCCTCTTCATCCTTCGATCGAGTGAAAATGTTACTCGATCGAAGATCTTCTAACACCGGGCTACTCGATCGAGTATGTTTAGTACTTGATCGAGGAGTTTCTTCAGCTGAATCACTCGATCGAGTAATGGATCCACTCGATCGAGCAGTATTCTTGACAAAATCCTTCGATCGAATGGTATTCTCATTCGATCGAACCCTTCTTTGCACATCTTCAGTTAATTCATCCGAGACATCATCGACCTCGGTATGCGTGCTTTCAGGAATGTGTACAGGACCGTCATAAGCACGACCACTTCTCAGATTTATGGCATTGACTGGGTCTTTGGTTGGAAGTAGTGAATTGCATCTGTCGAGCAGTTTCCGGAGGGTGTCCGCACTGGATTGTTTCTCAAGCTTTTGCACATTGACAGTGGCCTTGAGATCTTCATATTCGGCTTGGGTAATGAGTACCTTGCCTTCATCCACGGGTGGTTGAGATTTTGCAGCGGTTAGCTCGGCGTATAACTCGGAAAAAGGACCCCCTTGCTTGAATTTCCTATAAGCAAGAACCCTTGCTGAATCGGCTAAACAAGTAATAGGATCATGTCCCTCATCACCGCATCTACCACAAACCATCTCAATAGCTTGAACTTGGTGTATTTCACCCAAATTCCCCGTTTCTACCACATGAACTTCTTCAACAACAGTGTCCCTCCTTCTCTCCGCTCTGGGATTACCGTAGCTAGCAGAATGGATGGCCATATTTTCAATAAGTTGCCACCCTTCATCATCCTCCACATTAGCCTGGAATCTCCCTCGTGCAGCAGCATCCAGAACCATTCTTTGTTCAGAAAGCAACCCATTGTAAAATTGACTGCACAAAAACCATTGCTCAAACCCGTGATGCGGAACTGAGCGAACTAGCTTCTTGAACCTGGCCCATGCTATACTCAAATCTTCAGTAGTAGATTGAGTAAAGTTCGTGATCTGGCGGCGCAGCGCGTTGGTTCGCAGAGGAGGAAAATACCGTCTATAGAATGCT
>JAIUZE010004910.1:0-12881 GCA_022085475.1 Heliosperma pusillum
ATGGGTATTGAAGCAAAGAAGACTCATTGTTCAAACAAGGAGTTACAATGCAAATATGGGTAATGAAGCAATGAAGACTCATTGTTCACACAATAAGTTACAATGGAACAATGGGTAATGAAGCAAGGAAGACTCATTGTTCACACAACCAGTTACAATGTAACAATGGGTAATGAAGCAAGGAAGACTCATTGTTCACACAAGTGGTTACAATGCAACAATGGGTAATGAAGCAAGGAAAACTCATTATTCACACAAAGAGTTACAATGCAAACAATGGGTAATGAAACAAGGAAGACTTATTGTTCACACAAGGAGTTACAATGCAAACAATGGTTAATGAAGCAAGGAAGACACGTTGTTCATACAAGGAGTTACAATGTAAAAATGGGTAATGAAGAAAGGAAGACACATTGTTCAGACAAGGAGTTACAATGCAAACAATGGGTAATGAAGCAAGGAAGACTCATTGTTCACACAAGGAGTTACAATGCAACAAGGGTGAAACCTCTCAGGAAAAGAGTGATAT
This sequence comes from Heliosperma pusillum, assembly GCA_022085475.1. Classification (NCBI taxonomy): domain Eukaryota; kingdom Viridiplantae; phylum Streptophyta; class Magnoliopsida; order Caryophyllales; family Caryophyllaceae; genus Heliosperma; species Heliosperma pusillum. The sequence goes on from JAIUZE010004910.1 coordinate 530, forward strand.
CAATGTCAAATAGACTCAGGCTAGCACTCTTCTCACATACAAGCTAACTCACTCAGGAATGACTCAACAACCTGCACTAGGCCAGGCAATTCAGATAGTACTTTGTATCTTAGCACACAAGCATAGATGACAAAGGTTGTGTTAGGACTCAAGACACACAAGTAATGAATTCTAAACACTGCAGTCTTAGTTCACACGCAAGTTTCACTAAGAAATGCTACAACACTTAGCTTTTGCTGAAGGATTGTTTTGAACAAAGTTCATAATTATATTAATCAAAGTCTGCCTTCCTTAGGTTACAACTTGGGCCTTTTATAGGCAAATACAACAGATCTTGACCTTTGAAAACAAGAACATCTAAGGGCTTAAAAGCCTTACATCTTACTGCTAAAACATACTACAAAGTCAGCTAATGAGGACAACAAAAACAGACTGCAAAACAGAGAAAAAGAAAGACTGCAAAAGTAGGTTTGTTTCTTTCCAGAATTGGTAAGTCTGCAAACTGTCTTGGGGAGTCTTTGCTTGGCTTGTTCTTGCTGTGTTTGGGGCTGACAAAGGCTTCATATACGACCTTCCTAACATACTAACTACACCTGAGGTTGATCATACACAAAAATAAGGAGCTTTGGACAGAAATATTGGCCTTGGTGCCAGCAGACTCCTCCATATGACCTTCACTCTTCTAGGCTGTTTTAGATGGACTTCTAGACCTTATTTAGAAAACTTGTCCTGGACTTTTCTCTTGCTAAGGACCTCAACTTTAAGGGAAAAGAAGATGGAGCCCTTGGGTTGGACTTGTACTGCATGATATTGGATTGATACTCTGGCTGGTCTTGGCTGTTTTTCAGGAAACTGGACCCTGCTCTTGTGACCCTTCTCGTGGCTGTGCTTGCTTGACTTGTTGTTGCTTCTTGACTGTAATGGGGGTGCTTGGAGAGTGTTGTACCTGGTGCCTTTGGTGTGGGGCTCTTGCTTGTCTGATTGGGGGTTGGTTGGAACCCTTTGGATGAAATGGTGCAATCCTGGCTAGCTGAATTCTTGGCCTGGTGATGATGGAGCCCTACTCCTGTTTCAAACTCTCCTTCTTGAAAAGGATTTGCCCTCAAATCCTCACTGTTCTCCTCCTCAGACTCTCCATAGTATGGGCTCAGATCACCCACATTGAATGTTCCATGTACTCCATATTCTCCTGGGAGGTCAATCTTGTATGCATTGGATCCCAACTTCTCCATGACCTCAAAAGGACCCTCTGCTCTTGGACTTAGCTTGTTCTTTCTTTTGTCAGGAAACCTCTCCTTCCTTAGGTGCAACCATACTAGATCTCCTGCTTTGAACTCTTTGGATTTCTTTGGACCCTTTGCTCTGGCTTTATACATCTCATTAGTCTTCTCAATTTGCTGTTTCACCTTAGCATGTATCTGCATCATCTGTTCTACCCTGTTCCTTGCATCATAGGGCACCACCTTCTTTGCCATTGGTACAAGTTCTGTTGGCATCAAGGGGTTAGTGCCATAAACAACTTCAAATGGACTTTTACCTGTACTGGTGGAGGGGGCTCTGTTGAAAGCAAATTCTGCCTGTGCCAGCTGCAAATCCCAATCCTTTAAAGACCTTGAAATGATACACCTGAGGATCCTGCCCAGAGTCTTGTTTGTGACCTCTGTCTGCCCATCAGTTTGGGGATGATGAGAGGTGCTGAACAGGAGCCTTGTCTTTAGAAGCTTCCAAAGTGTCCTCCAGAAGTGACTCATGAACTTAGTATCTCTGTCAGATACTATGGTTCTTGGTACTCCATGGAGCTTCACAATCTCCTTGAAATACAAGTCTGCAACTCCCATGGCATCTTCAGTTTTCTTGCAAGCAACAAAGTGTGCCATCTTACTAAATCTGTCCACAACCACCATGACTGAGTCCTTGCCCCTCTGAGTTCTAGGAAGAGCCACTATAAAGTCCATACTAACATCCTCCCAAGGCTTGTCTGGGACTGGCAAGGGGGTGTATGCTCCAGCCTGAAAGAATGACTTGGACCTCTGGCAAGCACTACACCTTCTTATCACATCCTGAACATCTCCCAACATCCTTGGCCAATAGAATTGTTCCTGCAGCATGTCATAGGTCTTCTGGATGCCAAAGTGGCCAGCTAGACCATTTGAGTGAACCTCTTTTACTAGCAACCCCCTATAAGGACCCTTTGGTATACAGAGTTTGTTCCCTAGGAACAAGAATCCTTCCTGCTCTGAGTATCTACTCCCATTCTTAGTGGTGCCCTCCAGCCTTGCCACCCAATCTTCTTTGAAATCAGGATCCTCCCTATAAAGCTCCTTCATGTGCTCAAACCCAAGCACTCTTTGCTCCATGTATGTCAGCATCATGGTTCTCCTTGACAAAGCATCTGCCACTACATTGTTTTTCCCCTCAATGTACTTACTGGAGAATGAGAAGGACTGCAAATACTCCACCCACTTGGCATGCCTAGCATTCAACTTATGTTGTCCATTGATGTACTTGAGTGCCTGGTGGTCAGAGTGTAATACAAAGGGTTTGGGCTTCAGGTAGTGACCCCAATGGTTCAAGGCTCTGACTATGGCATAGAATTCTTTGTCATAGGTTGAGTAGTTGAGCTTAGCACCACTCAGCTTCTCACTAAAGTAGGCCACAGGTTTTTGCTCTTGCATTAGGACAGCACCAATGCCTATACCACTAGCATCACATTCTACTTCAAATAGTTTGTTAAAATCAGGGAGAACAAGTATGGGAGACTCACACAAGAGGTCTTTGATGATATTGAAGGACCTCTCAGCCTTGTCATTCCACCTAAACTCTCCTTTCTTCATGCACTCAGTTAAGGGAGCCATGATGGAACTGAATCCTTTGATGAACCTCCTGTAGAAGGAAGCCAGTCCATGGAAGCTCCTCACTTCAGTTATAGTTTTGGGGACCTGCCACTCCCTTATGGCCTTTACCTTCTCTTGATCAACAGCCACTCCTTCTTTGGAAATAATGAACCCCAAAAACTGCACCTCTTCCTGCATGAATGTACACTTTTCCATCTTGCCAAACAACTTGTGTTTCCTCAGGACTTCAAATAACAATCTCAGATGTTGGAGGTGTTCTTCTGTTGAGGGGCTGTAGACCAATATGTCATCAAAGTATACAACAATGAACTTCCCTAGATAGGGCCTTAGAACCTCAGTCATCAACCTCATAAAGGTGCTTGGAGCATTAGATAAACCAAAGGGCATGACCAGCCATTCATACAACCCATGCTTGGTCTTGAAGGCTGTCTTCCACTCATCCCCAGCCCTGATCCTTACTTGGTGATAACCCTGCCTTAGATCAATCTTGGAGAAGACCTGAGCCCCACTCAGCTCATCCAGGATATCATTCAACCTTGGTATAGGGAACCTGTACTTGATGGTAATGTTGTTGATGGCCCTGCTGTCTATGCACATTCTCCATGACCCATCCTTCTTGGGAACTAGCAAGGCAGGAACTGCACAGGGACTGAGGGACTCCCTCACAAAACCCTTGCTGAGTAAGTCACCAACCTGAGCTTGTAGTTCTTGAGTGGCCTTTGGATCACTTCTGTAAGCAGGTTTGTTGGGTAGCATTGCTCCAGGAATAAGATCAATATGATGCTCTATTCCTCTAAGAGGGGGTAGTCCACTAGGCAAGTCAGCAGGGAATACATCCCCATAGTCCTCCAGTACTTGTTGAACATTAGCTGGAATGTTTCCTTGGGGAAGTAGGACCTCTTTGGTTAGCAGGATGAACACAGTTTCATCTCCCATAAGTTCTTGAACCATCTCAGCTTCACTCAGCAGTAGGACTTCTTTGGAAATGTCATTGACAGGGGCAATGTTCCCTTTAACATTGGGGGGTAAAGGGGCTAGTATGATCTTCTTGTTACCAAACTTGAAAACGTAGGTGTTGTCCCTCCCATGATGTACAGAGTCTCTATCAAACTCCCAGGGCCTGCCCAACAGAAGGTGGCAAGCATCCATAGGTAGGACATCACACAAGACCTCATCAGTATATCCCTTGCCAATAGAGAATGGCACAACACACTGCTTGTCAACTCTTACTTCCACTCCCTTGTTCAGCCATCTTAGTTTATAGGGGTGGGGGTGTTCTTGTGTGGTTAGGGACAGTTTCTCCACTAAGGTGGTGGAGGCTACATTGGTACAGCTTCCCCCCATCAATTATCATGTTACAAACCCTTCCCCTTATAGTGCATCTGGTCCTGAATATTTGCTGTCTCTGATCATCCTCTAATGGTTGAGGTTGGGTATGCATAACCCTCCAGGTTACTAGACTCAAGCCTGCATCTGGTTCTATCATTTCCTCTCTAGGCTCTTCCTCATGTTCCTCCAAACTCTCCTCACATACAAGGATCTCATCTTCACCCCATTCTACAACATCCATACTGCTCAAAGCCCTTTTAGAGGGACACTCTTTAGCAAAATGCCCAAAGCCCTGACATTTAAAGCACTTCTTAAGGGATACTGTCTTTCTCAAGTCTGTCTCAGGGGCCTTGCCTTTGTCTGACACTGAGGGTTTGGCTGGGACCAAGGGTTCTCCTATTCTTACTCCAGTGAAGGGTTTGAAAGAAGGTCTAGTCTGTGGTCTGGGAGGGGTTGGTTTTCCCTTCCCTAGCTTCTCAATCCTCAAGGCTAGACTCACTGCTTCCTCAAAAGAGTAAAGGTGCTGCAATCTTACTCTGCTAGCTATCTTTTCATCAAGACCTTCTAAAAACCTAGCTATCTTCTGCTCAGGCTTTTCAGTAATCTCACATTGTAGTGTGAGTTGCTCAAAGTCCCTCAAATAGGACTCGACAGGTCTACCTTCTTGTTTCAGGTGGGTAAGTCTGATAAACATGTCTTGAGTGTAATCTTTTGATACAAACTTAACCCTCATTTTCTTTTTCAGTTTATCCCAAGATTTAATAGGATCCTTACCCTCCCTAGTCCTCTGAGTCTTCATATTTTCATACCACAAGGATGCATATCCTTTCAATTTCATGATGGCTACCTTAAAGGCTCTTCTATCAGTGTAACCCTTGAACTCAAAGACTCTTTCTACTGACCTTAACCAGTCTAGGAAGTCATCAGGGTTCATACTACCTAGAAAGTCAGGGATTTCTACCTTTAAGTCTTTGTCATGGTGCCTAGGAAGGCCCTGCTCTGAGTTCTCTGAATCTGAGGCCTCCTCTTGCTCCATGTGTTGCCTTCTTCTTGCTGCAACAGGTGGCACAGGTGCTCCTCTACCTCGTCCTCTGCCTCCTCTTCCACCATTGTTGAGCTGACCATCTAAGAATTCATTGAAGGATGCAGTAACCTCCATAACAGTTCTAGCAAGGCCATGAACTGTGGTTTCAAGCCCTGCTAATCTCTCTTCACTCATGGGTAGTTTTTGTGTTTTTAATGTAGGTAGGTAAATGTACTCACAAACCAAAAGCTCTGATACCAATTGAACTGAAACCTCTCAGGAAAAGAGTGATATCAATGTCAAATAGACTCAGGCTAGCACTCTTCTCACATACAAGCTAACTCACTCAGGAATGACTCAACAACCTGCACTAGGCCAGGCAATTCAGATAGTACTTTGTATCTTAGCACACAAGCATAGATGACAAAGGTTGTGTTAGGACTCAAGACACACAAGTAATGAATTCTAAACACTGCAGTCTTAGTTCACACGCAAGTTTCACTAAGAAATGCTACAACACTTAGCTTTTGCTGAAGGATTGTTTTGAACAAAGTTCATAATTATATTAATCAAAGTCTGCCTTCCTTAGGTTACAACTTGGGCCTTTTATAGGCAAATACAACAGATCTTGACCTTTGAAAACAAGAACATCTAAGGGCTTAAAAGCCTTACATCTTACTGCTAAAACATACTACAAAGTCAGCTAATGAGGACAACAAAAACAGACTGCAAAACAGAGAAAAAGAAAGACTGCAAAAGTAGGTTTGTTTCTTTCCAGAATTGGTAAGTCTGCAAACTGTCTTGGGGAGTCTTTGCTTGGCTTGTTCTTGCTGTGTTTGGGGCTGACAAAGGCTTCATATACGACCTTCCTAACATACTAACTACACCTGAGGTTGATCATACACAAAAATAAGGAGCTTTGGACAGAAATATTGGCCTTGGTGCCAGCAGACTCCTCCATATGACCTTCACTCTTCTAGGCTGTTTTAGATGGACTTCTAGACCTTATTTAGAAAACTTGTCCTGGACTTTTCTCATGCTAAGGACCTCAACTTTAAGGGAAAAGAAGATGGAGCCCTGGGTTGGACTTGTACTGCATGATATTGGGTTGATACTCTGGCTGGTCTTGGCTGTTTTTCAGGAAACTGGACCCTGCTCTTGTGACCCTTCTCGTGGCTGTGCTTGCTTGACTTGTTGTTGCTTCTTGACTGTAATGGGGGTGCTTGGAGAGTGTTGTACCTGGTGCCTTTGGTGTGGGGCTCTTGCTTGTCTGATTGGGGGTTGGTTGGAACCCTTTGGATGAAATGGTGCAATCCTGGCTAGCTGAATTCTTGGCCTGGTGATGATGCAGCCCTACTCCTGTTTCACTGCTCAACCCTCCTCTTTGCATCAAAGTTCACCTCCTCCCTTGGTATGTTAGCTAATTCCAGTGGCATAAGTGGATTAATCCCATAGACAACCTCAAATGGACTGTGACCTGTTGCAGATGAGGGTGCTCTGTTGAAAGCACACTCAGCATGAGCTAGCTTCAAGTCCCAATCCTTCAAGGACTTGCTTACCAGACACCTCAAGATCCTCCCTAGAGTCTTGTTTGTGACCTCAGTTTGGCCATCAGTCTGAGGGTGGTGAGAAGTGCTGAACAAAAGCCTGGTCTTCAAGAATCTCCATAGTGTTTTCCAGAAGTAACTCATGAACTTAACATCCCTGTCTGAGACTATTGACTTAGGAACCCCATGTAGCCTCACAATCTCCTTCAAGTATAGCTCAGCAACACTTGCAGCATCCTCAGTCTTCTTGCCAGCCACAAAGTGAGCCATCTTGCTAAACCTGTCAACAACAACCATTACAGAATCCTTACCTCTTTGTGTTCTGGGTAGTGCAACAATAAAGTCCATGCTCACATCCTCCCAAGGTTTGTTTGGCACTGGCAGTGGAGTGTAAGGTCCAGTCTGGAAAGAGCTCTTGGCTTGTTGACATGTGGAGCACCTCCTGAGGACAACCTGAACATCCCCTATCATCCTGGGCCAGTAGAATTGATCCTGCAGTATTTCAAGTGTCTTTTGAACCCCAAAGTGTCCCCCTAGTCCTCCTGAGTGTACTTCCCTGATGAGTAGGTCCCTGTAAGAACCCCTTGGAATGCATAGCTTGTTTCCTTGGAACAAGAACCCCTCCTGCAGCATGTACTTTCCCCCTTGAGTCCTTCCTCCTCCAGTTTGTGTGATCCATTCCTCAGCAAAGTCAGGGTCCTCCTTGTACAACTCTTTCAGAAATTCAAACCCCAACACCCTTTGCTCCATGACTGCTAACAAAGAATGCCTCCTTGACAGTGCATCTGCCACAACATTCTGTTTCCCCTCCTTATACTTACTAGAGAATGTAAAGGATTGTAGAAACTCTACCCACTTGGCATGTCTGTGATTTAGTTTGTGTTGGCCACTGATATATTTTAATGCCTCATGATCTGAGTGCAGAACAAAAGGCTTTGGCTTCAAGTAGTGCCCCCAATGCATGACTGCTCTGATGATGGCATAGAATTCCTTATCATAAGTGGAGTACTTGAGCTTGGCACCATTCAGTTTCTCACTAAAATAAGCAACTGGCTTTTGCCCTTGTATCAACACTGCCCCAATGCCAACCCCACTAGCATCACATTCCACCTCAAACAGCTGATCAAAGTCAGGTAGTTTAAGGATTGGAGCCTCACACATCAACCTCTTGATCCTCTCAAAGGATTGTTGGGCCTCCTTAGTCCACTGGAACTCCCCTTTCTTCAAGCACTCAGTGATGGGTGCTACAACTGAACTGAAGTCCTTGATGAACCTCCTATAGAATGAAGCCAACCCATGGAACCCCTGCAGTGATATTATAGGGGTGTGCTAGGAATTGGACCCTAGACTCCTATCTAGCACTGGATATGGATGTTACTCAACTCCCACAGCTCAACACAGGGAATCAAACAACAAACTAGACTAGCTAAGACTCCTTACCACAGCCAAGCACAGGTAAGCAGGCTTGAACTAAACAACAAGCAAACACCCCACAGTCTATGCACAGGGATATCTAACTTGCCACAGACGTAGATCAACAACCACAGCCTAGCACAGGATGTTATCAGGCCTGACTTTCAACTAAGACAAAGCACAAGTTGGAAAGATTTTGGAAATGAGAACAATGCTCAAGTTTTTTTCATTCAATAATCAACTGCCTTATACAAAAGAGCATGGGTCCTTATATAGGCCTCAATGCTTGATCTAATACAACCCTAGAATAACATCTAAGGGCCAGGATTAATCTACATAAACGTGACAAGTTACTGGCTACAATTTCAGATTGAAAATACAAAAGAAAACTGAAAACAGACAATTGCAGACACATGACAGTGACATGCTCCAGGTTGTGCTTTGTTGCTTGGTGTTGGCTTGAAGCTTGTGGACGAAGATCATTAATACTCATTGACCTTCTTCTGCAGTAGTTCTAATAGTAGGGAAGACAAGGAAAGACTTTTGGAGATAGTCTTTCAGTTTTTAGCTAGAAATGGAAAGACTGCTTTATGCTTTATGCTTTAGGTAGGCTGTTTTGATTTGGATTTTTAGGGTAGTTGTGTTGTGTTTTGGAACTGGTTCCCTAGGACTTTTTTGGACCTAGGTGGGTAAGGTTTTAGCTGGGCTTGGTGGTAGCTGGTGGTTTGAAGTGTGGTGGTAGTTATGGCTTCCCCAAGTGGCTGTTGTAGGCTGTTTTTGTGATTTTCTGGTTGGGTGTGGGTAGGCTTGTCTTTGGTTAGCTTGGCTCGTGTCTTGGCTCATGTCCTGGCTCGTGTCTTGGCTGTCATGGACCCTCATTGTGACATGGTCCTGGTTAGCTCTTATCAGGTTGAAATTCTCCCCTTTGTTGCCCATCCCTTGTCCCCAGATTGACCCCTGGATGCCCATGTAGACCTCCCCTTGGTTACCAATGCTCACCCCTTGACCCCCCTTGTTGGATTCTGCCCTGCCCTGTGCCCCAGCTCCTGCTGCATCCTCCCCTGGTTGAATTGGGCTTTTCCTCAAGCCTGTAGCCTCCTCATCTCCAGAATCCCCATAGTATGGACTGAGATCCCCTACATTGAAAGTGCCATGAACCCCATAGTCTCCTGGTAGATCAACCTTGTATGCATTAGGACCAACACTTTCTATGATTTCAAATGGACCATCAGCTCTAGGCATGAGTTTGTTCTTCCTCCTAGCTGGGAACCTCTCCTTCCTCAAGTGGAGCCACACTAAATCCCCTGGCACAAACTCCTTCTTGGACCTAGGAACCTTGGACTGTTTCTTGTACCTCTCATTTGCCCTTTCTATTTGCTTTCTGACTGCCTCATGGAGCTTCACCATCTGTTCAACCCTCCTCTTTGCATCAAAGTTCACCTCCTCCCTTGGTATGTTAGCTAATTCCAGTGGCATAAGTGGGTTAATCCCATAGACAACCTCAAATGGACTGTGACCTGTTGCAGATGAGGGTGCTCTGTTGAAAGCAAACTCAGCATGAGCTAGCTTCAAGTCCCAATCCTTCAAGGACTTGCTTACCAGACACCTCAAGATCCTCCCTAGAGTCTTGTTTGTGACCTCAGTTTGGCCATCAGTCTGAGGGTGGTGAGAAGTGCTGAACAAAAGCCTGGTCTTCAAGAGTCTCCATAGTGTTTTCCAGAAGTAACTCATGAACTTAACATCCCTGTCTGAGACTATTGACTTAGGAACCCCATGTAGCCTCACAATCTCCTTCAAGTATAGCTCAGCAACACTTGCAGCATCCTCAGTCTTCTTGCAAGCCACAAAGTGAGCCATCTTGCTAAACCTGTCAACAACAACCATTACAGAATCCTTACCTCTTTGTGTTCTGGGTAGTGCAACAATAAAGTCCATGCTCACATCCTCCCAAGGTTTGTTTGGCACTGGTAGTGGAGTGTAAGGTCCAGTCTGGAAAGAGCTCTTGGCTTGTTGACATGTGGAGCACCTCCTGAGGACAACCTGAACATCCCCTATCATCCTGGGCCAGTAGAATTGATCCTGCAGTATTTCAAGTGTCTTTTGAACCCCAAAGTGTCCCCCTAGTCCTCCTGAGTGTACTTCCCTGATGAGTAGATCCCTGTAAGAACCCCTTGGAATGCATAGCTTGTTTCCTTGGAACAAGAACCCCTCCTGCAGCATGTACTTCCCCCCTTGAGTCCTTCCTCCTCCAGTTTGTGTGATCCATTCCTCAGCAAAGTCAGGGTCCTCCTTGTACAATTCTTTCAGAAATTCAAACCCCAACACCCTTTGCTCCATGACTGCTAACAAAGAATGCCTCCTTGACAGTGCATCTGCCACAACATTCTGTTTCCCCTCCTTATACTTACTAGAGAATGTAAAGGATTGTAGAAACTCTACCCACTTGGCATGCCTGTGATTCAGCTTGTGTTGGCCACTGATATATTTCAATGCCTCATGATCTGAGTGCAGAACAAAAGGCTTTGGCTTCAAGTAGTGCCCCCAATGCATGACTGCTCTGATGATGGCATAGAATTCCTTATCATAAGTGGAGTACTTGAGCTTGGCACCATTCAGTTTCTCACTGAAATAAGCAACTGGCTTTTGCCCTTGTATCAACACTGCCCCAATGCCAACCCCACTAGCATCACATTCCACCTCAAACAGCTGATCAAAGTCAGGTAGTTTAAGGATTGGAGTCTCACACATCAATCTCTTGATCCTCTCAAAGGATTGTTGGGCCTCCTCAGTCCACTGAAACTCCCCTTTCTTCAAGCACTCAGTGATGGGTGCTACAACTGAACTGAAGTTCTTGATGAACCTCCTATAGAATGAAGCCAACCCATGGAACCCCCTCACCTCAGTGATGGTTCTAGGTGTAGGCCATGTTTGAATGGCTGCAACCTTCTCCTGATCAACTGAGATTCCTCTTCCTGACACAATGTACCCTAGAAATGCAACCTCCTCAACCATGAAGGTACACTTCTCTAGCTTCCCATACAGCTTCTGCTCCTTTAAGATCCCAAAGATTGTTTCAAGGTGCCTGAGATGTTCCCCTCTGCTGCTACTATATACTAGGATGTCATCAAAGTAAACCACAGCAAACCTGCCTAAACAAGGCCTCAACACTTCTGTCATAAGTCTCATGAAGGTGCTTGGTGCATTGGATAGTCCAAATGGCATGACAAGCCATTCATACAGACCATGTTTTGTCTTGAATGCAGTCTTCCATTCATCCCCCTCTCTGAGCCTCACCTGATGGTAACCCTGCCTTAGATCAATCTTAGAAAAGACCTGAGCTCCACTTAGCTCATCAAGCATGTCATCTAGCCTTGGAATGGGGAACCTATACTTGACTGTAATGTTGTTGATTGCCCTGCTGTCAGTGCACATCCTCCAGGTGCCATCCTTCTTGGCACTAGTAGAGCAGGTACAGCACAAGGGCTTAGGGACTCCCTCACAAACCCTTTGCTCATAAGCTCCTCAATCTGCTTCTGCAACTCCTTGGTGGCAGTTGGGTCACTCCTGTAGGCTGGCCTATTTGGCAGCACAGAACCTGGGACCAAATCAATGTGGTGCTCAATCCCTCTTAGGGGGGTAGTCCATCTGGTAACTCTCTTGGAAAGACCTCCTTGTATCTCAAGATCAAAGGTTCAACCTCTGCTGGCAACTTGGAACCTTCCCCTTCTGTTACTTCCTTAGATAGCAAGATGATCACAGGTTGTTCTTGCTTCATCTCCTTGCTCATAGCTGCCTCTGATAAAAACAACACCCCATTGACCTCCTCTGGCACATTGGGACTCCCATAATTCCTCTGGTTGGGTGGTAGAGGTGTCAAAGTTACCTTCTTTCCCCCATGCCTGAAGCTATAGGTGTTATCCCTACCCTGATGAGGGGTGTTTCTATCAAACTCCCAAGGCCTCCCTAGTAGTAGGTGACAGGCATCCATTGGTACTACATCACACAATACCTCATCTTGGTATACCTTCCCAATAGAGAAGGGCACCAGGCATTGCCTATCAACCCTCACCTCAGCCCCCTTGTTAAGCCATCTCAGTTGATAGGGGTGTGGATGCTCTTGAGTAATCAGACTTAGCTTGTTCACTAGGGTGATGGAAGCCACATTGGTACAACTCCCCCCATCA